>JAOYNN010109947.1:0-17541 GCA_025770095.1 Goniobranchus kuniei | reverse complement strand
GCGAGAGAGAGAGAGAGAGAGAGAGAGAGAGAGAGAGAGAGAGAGAGAGAGAGAGATTACCAGAATTTTCTCAAGTGTGAGAGAAAAAAAGAACATTTTCGTTTCTTTTGGTATAGAGCAAGAAATATCTTTAAAAAAAAACAACAAACAAACAAACAAAAAACAATAAATAACTTTATAAAGATAAGAAAATGTGAAATGAGCAAATAATTTAGTAATCACAAATAGCACAAAATATTAGCAGACATAAGCGTTGAAAAGTTGTCTCCATTTGTGGCTTTACTTGGTGCATGCAGATCATGCCTAGAGGTACACAAAGTGTGTTGCAATGAGTTTAGGGTATTGTCTATGTGTCAAGAGCTGTGTTTCACTGCTGCTGCTATTTGTGACCAACACTTGAGGAGGCAGATATTGCTCTCAGAATGTAGGTTAGATTCACATGGAAGCGGTTTAGTAATTGGATGGAAGCCATCTGGTCAGGCGACAAGCACAATCAGTGAAGTTGGAAGCCCAAAATAGGAATTTCATGCTTGAAAGTTATTTTTAAATTATATTTTACATTTAAGGGTTTTCAACTAGCAATGATTTTAGGCCTACAGCTAAATTTGTGTTTTTATAACCTAAAGCTGCATTGTGTGATCCTGCAAAATCTGTGCATTACAAACCCATTTGTTTCCTCAATTCCAAAATGAATTGAAAACAACATGATGGCTCTAAAGAGCTCTGAAGACTTTAAGGAAGTCTTAAATCAACCTTTGGATTAAACCAACACGATGGCTTTATAATGAAAACCCCTATCTAGGAGCCTTAAATCAATCCTTGATTTAAATGAATGTGACGGCTCTATAATGAAAAACTCTATCTAAGAGCCTTAAATCAGTCCTTGAAATAAACCAAATATGATGGCTCTAGGGGTGAAATTCCTATCTAGAAGCCTTAAATTAGCCCTTGATCTATCTAGAAACAGTTAAATCAGCCCTTGAATTATGATTCCTTTTGCTATAACATCACCAGTTCCCATAATCATTATTTAGTGACTTGTGTGAACAGAATTGACGGAAAAAGTTGATTCTCAGGAAAACAAGAGTTCCATAAATTGACTTCATGAGATCCTCTAAAATAAGAAACTCCCACAAAGACTGTTGCTATCATTTTACTGTGTGCCTCTCTTTGTGTGATGTTCTGATATTCAAATTAGCCTGTAAAATGTGCATTTAGTTTTTAATGTTATCTAGCATTTATACCCCTATAGAATTCCTTACCATTCAATCTTACTTCAATTAATTTCCATCAAGTTAGATTAATTTCTTACTAATGGTATTTCTAAAAAAAAATAAACAAACAACATGCAAAACCCAAAACCAGCAGGAGAGCAAATAACATTGGCCCCCTTTGTGAACAACTTCATTGCATCAGATGCCAAGAATGATAATATAATAAGGATAATTGTATTTCCATTCAATGTCATGTTTAAAGGTACGCCTTCATCATCCTCATCCCCAAAAGTATATTCAATTTGGATCCTCACAAAAGATTCCTTTTTCACTTTCCACCCTAGATATGTATTTTTAGAAGGATATCATTTTATTCATCTGCCTATAGACAAATTAGAGGTCATGATTTGTCAGAGCTAAGATACACAGATAATACCCATCTCCTCTCAACCATGTCAGAAGGCCTGGAAAAGCTTATTATGTCAATTAGCACTTCGAAGAAGAGAATAAATTCTTCAATACCAAGAAAGAAAACAAAGATAACAAAAACAGATAAATCAAAACAATTCCTGGATATCAATTATCAAAATCAACGATGAAAAAATTGAAATAGTGAACGAGCTCCAATATCGTGGCAATAATGATAAGCCAATATGGTAACATCCTCAGAGAAATTAACGACGGTGTGTAATGACCCTACAAAAACAGAGGAAAAGTTAAAAATGATGGCAAGGAACATCAAAAATTACAAAAAATGAAACCTTTATGATCTTGCACATTACCAATTCTAAGATATGGATCTGAAACCTGATCAGAGATAAAAATGCTGAGAACAAATATCCAGTTTTGAAAGTAAATGTATAATATTCAACTGAGATGGACAATTTTTCCACATAATGAATATATGATATAAAAACTGCGATTAAAACAAAAAAGTTGGGAAAAAATGATTGGTTGCTATGGAAACGGCCGCCATCTTGAAAATATACAGATATCACGCCAGTCTCAAAATCTTCAAAATCAAAGAAGATTTTTAACCTTTTTCACTGGATACGTTAAGAGTATACTTTTGTATAGGTAATAGGCCATTTGTTTTCCTTTTAAATCATTTTTCTGATTTTTTTTTTCTACAAATTTTTAAAAATTGACTTGCTAAAGATAGAGTAAAAAAATCTATAGAATTCACAAAAATTGGCATATATATTCAACAAATGTGTCTGAAATGAAAAACTAAAGAGTGTATTACCGAATACCAAATTTTGTGGATCTAAGCTGAATTGTTTTTTAGTTTTTGTAAATGATGTGGTACAGCATAGTGTAAAAATGAGTTTTTGAGAAAATTGCAAAAATAAACAACAATTTCATCTTCTGAAGAAAACAAAGTGAAATGAAATTATACACACTGATTTTTTTGTATACACAGTGGAAAATATGGGTTGGAAACATGAAAATAAGAGGTTAAAGCATCCTTTTGGGCCAAAACATTTTTTGTTCCATTTCTGGTCCTAAATCAAGAAAACCTCACTAGCTCAAAAAATAAGAAATTAAGAAAGGATAAAATTTGGTGATTGATGAACAAAGGGGTAGAAATGCACAGATGGCTTTTCAGGGACTGTTGGCAAGTTGTTCTGTCATGTGGATT
The DNA here is from genome assembly GCA_025770095.1 of Goniobranchus kuniei. NCBI lineage: Eukaryota > Metazoa > Mollusca > Gastropoda > Nudibranchia > Chromodorididae > Goniobranchus > Goniobranchus kuniei. The sequence continues at coordinate 14,685 of JAOYNN010109947.1, read as the reverse complement.
TCAATGAGACTGAATTGATCTTGTCGCTTCTTAAATGTGTTCAGTGTGTAGAATTGTAGAAATGAATTAAAATGTTAAGTTAAAATCTGATGTGGTCTATAGAGTGCTTTTAATATGATAACCCACATTTGTATGTCATGTTATGGGGCCTCAATGGTTTCATTAACAATGGTGCTGTGTTCTTCGTTGTTGGTTTTTGTTGTTTCATTTTTATTTATACACAAAAATGCTGAAAGCTGCAATGCCTGTGACACATGTTTATGAGAATTTCATGGATGTATAATATGACTTAGAATATAGCGTACTTTGCAGATTTTTGAGAAACTGAAATTAATTTTATTTGACAAGAATAATGGTATTGGCACTTGTCTGAGACCAATTAAAAAAACAAAAACAACCAAAGAAAATAAAAGCAATTAAATGTGTGTATTTTATGGAACCAGTCATAAGATTGGCACTTCTGTAATGAGCATTCACTGACAGTGCCTTGTATCTTTTTATCAGTTGTTCTCTAAGTCTAGGTCACGTCTTTCACGTCTTTCACGCCACTCACGCCATTCCAAATCAACAAAAGTGAGTAGAAGAAATTAAATTTGCACTGGAAAGGAATTCATACACTGCCTCCCGCAATCTTATTTGGCCATGCTGAATAACATCTCCAGCCATTAGCTGCATATGCTAGCTGAACTTTTAACACCTCGCCTAATAACCTCACCTGCAAACTTAACAAGCCTTCACAATTTCTTTTTTGTTTTTGACTTCCCAAAGGAGGTTGATCAGAGGGAAGGGAGAATCAGGGAAAATTTGGTTTCTCCCAGCATAGTAATGTTTGGCTTTGGGTTTTTTTTTTCCATTTGTGTGTTTATTTTACCAACGCTATAGAACAATGAGAGATTACCAGTCACTCTCACTACAATATAACATGAGGAGAAAAAAGCTTTGTTTCTTTTCTCAATAGAACATTTATACCAGTACTGAATTTGTTTTAACTCATATCCCATGTAAAGCACAAACCAAACGTGACATTTCTCAGCCACACTGATACCCAGATCTTGGTATATCTCTTTGATTCATCCCAATTCTTTAAAGTCTTATGTACCGTTCTCCAGGTCTGCTTTGGCTTCTTTTTTTTCTTTTTGTGCCAGTCAAGTGCCTGTCTGATTGTTTGTCATGGAACTCATTAAAGTTTGTTGACTCCGATTCAACTTTGTTGTCATTCCAGATGATTATCTTTTTCTCTCCCTTCTCCTCCTCCTCTTCTTCTTCTTGTTCCAATAATTTGCAGACCACCACTGGTGTATTATCGCAAATTGTGTATACAGTAAACATATTAGCACACCCCTGTGGATGCTCACAGAGAAGGAAGCCCAACAGCAAGTCTGTCTTTGAATTCTTTTATGGTCGTAAGATTGACCACATCAGCTGGTAGATTATTCCATTAGCGAATAGCGGATGGGGAAAACGATTGCTGGTGGTTTTTTAGCCAAGAAAATGGAATTTGGTGTCGCCATTCGTGGCCTCTTGTTACGGTTTTTAATGCAAAAAACCAACAAAAAACAACAAATGAGCATCATGGAAGTCTCCTCCTCCTCTTCCTTTTTCTCCCCATCCTTCTCATTTATTTAAGGTCACAGCTTGTGGAAGATTTACCTGTTTGTGAATGATGATCTTGGACTTATAAATGTCTAAACTACATTATCAATATAAACGGAGACTCCACCCCCCATTCGGATAGTATTCACCAATTTCCTAGAATCGTTCTTGTTTATTTCACCCATACAGTGCTGGTCCTCATATCCAGTTATCTGACTCTCTTCTAGGAAAGATCACTAGCTTTCTTTAGTGCTCAAAAAAGAATTTACCAAATATTTTCTAATTTTTGTGTCAATCAGCCAAAGTTGCAACTTTTTCAAGACTCTCTTAGCTCATGAAGAAAGTTTTGTCTTGAAATCATCAAATTTGTCATCAAAGCACTCACAGAGGATATTATAAATATATGAATATGGTTGAATAAAAGAATTTTTAGTGAAAATCTAATAGTAAATATCATCTGAAGAAACATTACCACTCTGGAAATCTCGCTAATCCTCCATCCCAACAGAAAACAAGAAATAAAAACAAAACAAGGAAAAGAAACAGACAAAATTTATAAAAACAAACAACAAACCCTGGCTGAACCTGATTCTCTCTGTCCTTCTGTGGTTATGTTAAAAGTTTGGTTGTTCCAGACATGATTGTATTGACACTTGTTTGTGTGTTTGTGCGGTGTTTTGGTTGCATGGTTTTGGCTTTATGTTTCAACAAGTCAACTAAAGTTCAAACGATTGCATCATCCTTTTATGTCGAATCATTTTCACACACTTCACCTTTGAACATGAAAATTTGGTATTTTGTAATTTTTTTTTATTTCTCATCAAAAGCGTCAAAATTATCCCCTTTTTGTTATGTTCTCTCAGGTTTGCGATTTGCCAGTGTTTTTTTTTATTTCTGTTAAACCTCACGATTTTCTCGCCTTTTTCTTTTAGTTTCTTTTCCTCCTTTCTTAAGGCTTTTTTTTTTTACACTGGCTTCACCCTCATCATCCACCTCCCCTCTCCCCCCTCCCCCATGCATTATGTACATTTTTGAGCATCTTGGTGGACTAACGTTTATGCCATGCATTTGTTAATTATATTGACAGTTTTCTTTTTATTGTCTTTTTGGCTTTGGGTTTGAGGGATTTTTTGTGTTCTGTGCATTTGAGTTATATGTGAATTTTTGCCAGAACCCATCCATGATGTCACGTGACCAGTCAGCCCTGAATTTAGCTTTTAGAAACTCCATTGTGAGTATGCAGCACACATAAAACTAGTCTCTTTTCCTCCGTATCTCGTCATTCTTGCATCCAAACATTTGTTGTCCATCATCCTATAAGAAGCAAATTGGCACAGTACAATTCTATCTAAATGAGTTGATTTTTATACATTTGTAAGGAGCCCCCGCAAAAACATCACTTTAGATATGACTTTAATATACACGGCTTAAATTGGAAAATCGTTCAGAACTAAGATTATAAAATGCTTACATATAAAGGAGGTTATTTAAGGTTTCTTAAATTGTCCTAAAAATTGAGATGAGTAGATAGAATTGTAAGGTGTCAAAATTCTTTCCTTTAAAAGAAACATTCATTTAAAAGGCATAAAACTCTTCTTTGAAAAAAACAGTATGAAAATTATCCTATTTCCTTTGCTCTTTGTTTTTTCTAGAAACCAGGAATAAGCAACACAGGAACGTCAGTTCTCAAGTGTCTAAGTCGTATAAACATACCATCAAATAACCTATGGTCTATCACCATATGTGTATACATGAAGTTTTTCAGGGATATTTTTTTATCATTTACTGAAATTAGTAATATCTTTTTACTTTGAGCTTCAGCATGGCATGCTATGAACAGAAAATGAATAACTTTTTGTCTTGCACCAAATTTTGCTGAATTCGTTGCTCTTTTCCAACACAGATTAATTTTCTGTCATGCATGGATTGTATAGATATAATAAATTTATATATCTTACAGAAATTTTCTTTTGATCAAAATCACCCTGATCACTTTGACTTGTTTAAGTAAATGGCTTCATATTTTATTCTTGTGCATATGTTTGTAATATGGTGTCCTTACACTACACTTAGGGTCTTTCTTGTCTTGTTGGTTTTATTTAATTTTAGAACCAAACTTTCTTTCCTTTGATTTCCTGTGTTCGTTGAGCTATCAGCTATCACTTTTTGATTCGTTTTTTTGTTTTGTTTTGTTCTGTTTTTTTTGTTGTCTTTTCTGCACTTCTTAATCTCTTAAAAATGTACAATTTTACTTTTTTTTTCTTCAAATTTTGCACTGAGGATAGAGGCAAAATTCAAAGCTATCATTTAACTGACCAGATTGGATAGATATCTAATATCAGAAAATTATTTCTATCTATTAAAATTCGGATCTCAAACATAGTAGTACTAGAATTTATTATTTTTTCATTTATTACTGATTAAATATCAACGTGTTTATAACTTTATTTGTATCTTTACCTGCTCTTAACAATCTTAACTCATGTACCTGTAGCTATATAAAATTAAAATGAAATCTAAAATCCGAAGCTGCAAAGCCTATAAAATAATATTGCTTTGGGAATGTTTTGTTTATCAAAATAAATTGCTAAAATCTAAAGAGGCAAATACAAGCATTATCATAAAGAATTACCCCCTCCCCCTCCCCCTCACCCCTGCAATGAAATCTGATATATCTTATTTACAAAGGTATCATTTTTGTTCAGCATTTAGAATTATTTCTTAATTTATTTCCCCCTGTTTTATTCAATGTGTAAAATGTTTCATTGTAATCTTAAAAGAAACACAATGATCGTCTCACTTCTGAGTGGCAGTCTGCAATCTATGACATCTGTCAGTGGTCATCCTAATTTTTTTCTGATTGTAGCTCTACTGTTTACGCAGTGAGAAAAACAAAATTCTGTGTCTGTAGATTCAAACAACATAATTTGTTGAGGTTTCAGGTCTTTCCCGCTTTTATTCTGTCTTCAGTGTGTGGTGTCAAAATGTCTTTGCTCAGATATGTGACTGCACTCCTAACATGTCATCCATAATTCCTCTTTTAAGTCATTGCTTTAAATATGAATTGCTTTCTCATGTTCTCATGGACACACATATACAAACACAAAATTAATATATGCATGTTGATTCAAGGATATTTATTGGGTTGGGTCTTTTTTCAAGACAGGAAGGAGTGAGTGTATATATTGGAAAGGGCGGGAATGGGGGGGTGTAAGGTGGAGCAATTATATTTTTTATTTGTTAGTAAAAGCATTGGTAGATTAACATTCTTTTTTTCAGATTTGTCCTTCATATTTTCAGCATGGTGTTAAGTCCTCTTGTACTGAATCTGAAAACAGAGTAAATTCTATCTTTTAATGGAATCTCTTTAAGAAACTTAGTGACCTATTTTGCCAGCACAACATGGCACTACAAAGTAAAATTATACCAGACTCTCAGATGGTAATATGAGACCTGATTCTCAGATGGTAATATGAGACCTGATGCTCAGATGATAATATGAGGCTATCTCTCAGATTGATAATATGAGACATGACTTTCAGATGGTAAAATGAGTCCGGACTGTCAGATGGTAATGTAAGAGCTGACTGTCAGATTTTAGAATAAGACCTGACTTTCAGATGGTAACATGAGACCTGACTTTGAGTAGGTAAAATGAGACATGACTTTCAGATGGTAATATGAGGCCTAACTTTCAGATGGTTATACGAGACCTGACTTTATGATTCTCAAATGAGACCTGACTTTAGGATGGTCATATGAGACCTGACTTTCAAAGGGTCAAACGAGACCTGACTTTCAGGTTTTAAAATGAGGCCTGATTTTCATATTGTAATATGAGACCTCACTTTCAGATGTAATATGTGACCTGACTTTCAGATGGTAATATGAGACCTGACTTTCAGATGGTAATATGAGACCTGATGTTCAGGTGGTAATATGAGACCCGACTTTCAGATGATAAAATCAGACTATCTCTCAGATGGTAATATGAGAAACGGCTCTCAGATGGTCAAATGAAACCTGACTTTCAGATGGTCATAGGAGACCTGACTTTCAGATTGTGAAATGAGTCCTGACTATCAGATGGTAATGTGAGAGCTAACTGTCAGGTTTTAAAATGAGACCTGACTTTCAGATGGTAACATGATACCTCACTTCGAGTAGGTAAAATGAGACATGACTTTCAGATGGTAATATGAGGCCTGACTTTCAGATGGTTATATGAGACCTGACTTTATGATTGTCAAATGAGACCTGACTTTATGATGGTCATATGAGACCTGACTTTCAAAGGGTCAAATGAGACCTGACTTTCAGGTGTTAAAATGAGGCCTGATTTTCATATGGTAATAGGAGACCTCACTTTCAGATTTAATATGTGACCTGATTCTCAGCTGGTAATTTGAGACCTGACTTTCAGATGGTAATATGAGACCTGACTTTCAAATGGTAATATGAGACCTGACTTTCAGATGGTAGAATGAGACCTGACTTTCAGATGGGAATATGAGACCTGAAATATTTCTTTGTGCCTCTTGTTACAGATGTCATTGGTGCAACATGATGATGAGTTTACAGGGAAAAGAAATTTAAGCCCAGAAAGACAAGAAATAATACAAATGGTGAAGTGCCGGATGCAAGGCCTGTGTATACCATTGGAAGACTACAGCCAAAGTAAGTCTCAAACAAACTTAATGTTCTAAGTTACACATAACAGATCGTAAAACATTGAATTCCTTTTGATTGATGTTTAAAAAGGCACAATGGAGATAAACAGCCTTTTTATGATTGATGCCAAGAAAACACTACTAAGATGACTCTGCTGAGGTCATTGGTTTGGGGTCACAGACGACTCAATGGCTATGGCTTTGGCCTTGTGATCAGGAGGACCTGGGTTAACAGTGAGACTTCTGGTTTTGTCCTGCAGCTAGAAAATTTACCCTAATTGCTTCACTTGGCTCAGGTGTTAAATGATTACACAGCAATTAGCTGGTATTGTTGTGCTCAATGTGTTACACTTACTGTATTCTCCCCAGGGGGTATGCCTGCTAGGGGATGAAGTATTGTAAAGCACTTTGAGACTTTTAGTAGAATGATGGAAACTGATATGTAAATGCAATCTTCTATTGGTTGTCGTTGTAGTTGGGTGACTAGCTTTTCAGCAGAAAGGGTGCTAAAGCTCAATGGTAGAGCGTTGGCCTGCTGACTGAGAGGTCGCTACAGACACGTGTGTTTTTTCCTTAAGCAAGAAAATTTACCCCTGTTGCTTCACTCAACCCAGGAGAAAGTGGATACAGCTTTGTCTGGAAAAGTACTCTGAAATAGACTAGCATTCTATTCAGAGAGTGAGATAAAGTATGTCACTGTCTGCTTCATGCTATAGAAACCAGGATAAGGTCTGGCCACATGAGCTGATATGGCTCGAAAGGACTACTTTTTTTTTTCAGCAGATTGCCATCAGCAACTTGGGATAAAGGGGCATATTCACTCATGCTCTTGAATTTCACACATTTATACTTCTGAATAAAGTGATTTCATTTTACTTTTTCAATGAAAATTACATTTGCAAAAAAAAAGTTACATTAACACTGTGATGAATTGTTCAAGCAGACTACTGCTTTCTAGTCTGGAATACTGCATGAAATAATGAGTTAGAGCATAAGCAAATAATAACAATTGTCTTAATTGAGTTACATTGCATGTATGATTTGATTACTTTACAGATGAGGTCAATGGCAGACGTGCCACCATCTCCTATGTTATAATCAACCCTAGTTACGACTTAAAACTGGAGCTTGGAGACGTTGTGTAAGCGTGAAAGAGAAAAAAAAAATTTCAACTACCAGTATTTTGTTTTTCAATTATAAGGATAATTTTATTTAAATGATTTTTCAAGCCTGAACATGTTTGAAACTAGATTATTATATATCATAATAGTATTGTAAACTTTAAATTTTGTTATCAATTTCAACATGGTCCTTAAAAACAAGAAAGAAGTCGGGATGAGTGATCATCATTTGTCACAAGAATCAGGTTCAATGAAAAGGGTAAAAAAAATGAGATTTTGATAAGTACAAAAAAATTGAATAGGCTTAACTATGTACTGTCAATTGGGGAATTGGTTACACAACAATATGTATTTGGGTTTTTTTTTGTTTTTGTAATTTCTCTCTGCGTGCATATAGTTTATTCTTTCAAGTCTCAGAAATAGAAAATGATTTGTGTTCTTCACCCGGGTGTCTGTAAATTATGCAGTTGTTTGAAAAAAAAAAGATAACGAAACCCAAATTATGCCTTTTTCCTTTTTTTCCCAGTTACGTCATTCGGCCCAGCTCTTTATCACCTCAGCCATCACCGTTAACGGATGAGAGAAAATTGTTGGGCAAAGATGTGAGGCAAGAGCCCCCTGGTGCTGACGATTCTCATATGTCTGACACTGGCGATGGCGCTGCATACAGTTGTGCCAAGGAAGAGATGGATGAGAGTATTGATAATCTGTTGACGAAAACTTCACAGGAATCGGCTGTTTCAGCTCCTGCAGAGGTGAGCTCCCTGAAATGCAAAACAGGCCGTGTACTCTCCAGTTAGCATCTTATATCTGGGAAAAAGTCAGTTCTCAGATGATAATGAGGCTCAGGAGGAAATAATCCCAAGAAAACTTTATCTCTTCTCCAAATGAATAATCAGTCTATGGCCTAGTGGTAGAGCTTCTGCATAGGAATCAGGAGGTCATGGGTTCGAACCCCGGCCGAATCATACCTAAGACTTTAAAACTGGCAATTTAGTACCAGTAACTGTCTCATTTGACGACAGTTCTAAGACTGGTTGGCTAGGTGTTAGTATACTGTGAGTGGGTGAGTCATTTGAGTTGTATTATACTTATGGCTCACGTATGGCAACACATAAACTTGTCCAAATAATACCGTTATTGGTACAATGTACGACATACGATTTTTGAAAGTGACATTAAACCCAGACTACCTAACTAACCAATGGAATAATGTGAGAATGTCTATAGTAGTGTCATCAAGTAATTTATCTTACATTCTTCACAGTCACTTTGTAAATAAAACTACAAAGCAATGTGCGTAGCATAAATAAGAATGGAACTCTGTTGACCTGTTGCCTGTTGGCCTGTAATATGATAATGATACGCTTGGAGATACGCTTGTTCTTGCTCTTCATGATCTTCATGTTCTTCTTGTTCTTGTTCTTGTTCTTGTTGTTCGTGTTCTTGTTATTCTTGTTCTTGTTATTCTTGTTCTTCTCCTCCTCCTTCTTACTTCTTCTTCTTCTACTACTTCTTCTATTTTTTATTAAAAATTAGGCGTACCTTTGATCCTGATTGCAATAATACAAATCTATACTTCAGATCCCTGTTGTGTTCTACTGCCAGGATTCGTGTTCTCACGAAACATCTGTCAGTCTACCAGAGAATTTGAGTGCTCATTACAATGCTAAACTTGCTCGGGAAGACGATCAATTCTTGGGTTTGTATTTAGAGTTCCCATGTGTGCTTACGTGGTTTGATTGTACATATTATTTTATGACAGTTTGGTAATTTGGCTTTAGTTGTAGTGATGAGAAGAAAGTTGAAAAGAAAGGGGCAAAGAAGATCTTAGGTTTATTCAATAGTTTCTCACAGCTTACACAAAGGACAGTTTTACACCTTAAATGAGGAGCTTTAAAAAGACCAGCCCACAGAATTATTTACTGTCATATTTCCCAAGCCACCTTCGACGAATTAACAATGATTTTGATAAGATATTGTGCATCACCTGCATCACTGTATTCCTTAGTCTGCTCTGAAGGCTGTCCATACATCTATACAAACATCGTTGTTTCAAACTTTATATTTGTATTCCTCACATGTTCTTTCCCAAAGAATAATTTGTATTCTTTATTTCCAGAATGAAACGCTTTGTTTTGTATAAGATGACATGTTTATAAAACACTGGAAATAGTCTCCTGGGGTGGGAGGAGAGAGAGTGAAAAACATGCACACTAGTAGGAATGTGTGGGCAGTAAATACATCTCATGTGTCCACATTCCTTTGATTAAATTTTTAATCCATGCGCTAATGAGTCACAGTGTAGCAGAATGTGAGTAACACAGATCTGCTATGCCAGGGATAAAACTACTGCCTGCTGCTCATGTATCCGCACTCATTTGCCAAATTTATCTCCAGACTTTGCAGTAATTACTGCGATAATCTTTGGTGCTAAGGGACTAAGACCTAACTAGCTAAACAAAATATTAAATTCCAGCATGAGGATTAAACACTTGTCCCCTTTGTAAGAGTTTTCAGAACTATAGATTTATAGACAAACATTGTAAATAAGAGTGATTTCCCTTATCAAATCTGAGATTTTATTTGATCTTTCCTCACATTTACATTGTGTTTACTTTGTGCAGGAAATGATGCTTCAACATTGTACGCTTCAGGGCCTTCTAGGGATTTAGATTCAGCTAATTCAGCAGACAGCGATGGCAAGAATGCTGTGTCTTCAAGCCGTGATGAGGGAAGTTCTCCTTTTGTAAATGGAAATGGACTCAAAGGAACAATTGTTTGAAAGCAATTGCTTTTTTTTGTCTTTTTGGTTTTTCTCAAAGTTCAAATGGATTTGTCGTTAAAGAAAATGACAGATTCTTTCCATTATTCAAAAGGATTTGTCGCTACAGGAAATGAAGAGATCTTTATATTATTCAAAAGGATTTGTTGCTACAGGAAATGAAGAGATCTTTGCATTATGCAAAAGGATTATTCGCTAAAGGAAATGAAGAGATCTTTGTATTATACAAAAGGATTTGTCGCTAAAGGAAATGAAGAGATCTTTGCATTATGCAAAAGGATTTGTCGCTAAAGGAAATGAAGAGATCTTTGCATTATTCAAAAGGATTTGTTGCTACAGTAAATGAAGAGATTTTTCTATTATCCGAAAAGATTTGTCGCTAAAGGAAATTAAGATATTTTCGCATTATTTAAAAGGATTTGTCGCTAAAGGAAATGAAGATATTTTTGCAATATTCAAAAGGATTTGTCGCTAAAGGAAATGAAGAGATCTTTCAATTATTGAAAAGGATTTGTCTCTATAGGAAATGAAGAGATCATTCTATTATTGAAAAGGATTTCTCCCTACAAGAAATGAAGAGATCTTTCTATTATTGAAAAGGATTTGTCTCTATAGGAAATGAAGAGATCTTTCTATGATTGAAAAAGATTTGTCACTATAGGAAATGAAGAGAAGTTTCCATTATTGAAAAGGATTTGTTGCTACAGGAAATGAAGGGATTTTTTCAGTATTCACATGGATTTATTGCTTATTGAAATGAAGGATTCTTTCCATTTTTCAAATGGATTTATTGTGAGAAAATGTCTATGGATGCAAGGGATTTAATTTTTGTTTTGCACAAGAGATTACTCATAAAATGCGTACAAAAATTCTTCAGATGCTCAGCACAAAACATGCACTGTTTTTGATAAATGGAGAGACATTCTTTGGTTAAATTTAGTTGTGTTCATTTTGGAAACCAAATTTCAGACTAAATGAACATTTCTCAAGACTTTTGTTTCACTTCCTGTTCACAAAATAAACAGGTCAAGACTGCGACTATTCATCAAAAGAGATTAAATATTTCTGTGCCCAGTGCACAGGCATTAATGCTCAAAGAATGGCTCATACACCTGTGATAAACTTTAAGGTTTATAAAAACGTGTATAGAAATTAAGAAGAAAAAACATAACATGGAGAAGTTGTCTTATAATGTACACATTTCATAAAACATTGCAAAGACAGTTAAAGAATGCTTTTTGTTCCCAACAATCAAAGTTCTTCAATTGTCTATCTTGACAAAAATGTCAATAGAAAAATAGGAATTCTTTCGTAAACTTCAATACCCACACTAACGCAAATGGACTTTTTAGAATTTCAGACATACATTTGGTCAGAAGAAACAAGAAATTCTTGATACCTAAACATTGAAAAGAAAATGTTGTCCTTTGAAATGTTTTTTTAATATATATATACAAAGTTTGGATTCTGTGCTTGAATATTATTAATGATTATTTATCTGTTACATTGTATTTTTTTGTGTGCATTATTTTATGATCCTCTTTTCCCATAGAATGAAATCTTCATTCTCAGAAAGAATGACAATGTTTAAACTTCATAGTACAGCTTGTCTTTTAGAATACTAAGACACAAATTATTTCCGTGTTACAAGATAAATTGTAGAAGAAAATTTCAAAGTTATCTAAAGAAAATACAGATTCTTTTAACTTCCTTGCCATTAACAAATGGATTCATTGAAGAAAAGTGAGATGGAAACTTTTCAAAATATTTCACAAAATTTATAAATTCAGGCAATTGATGTCCATAGGATACATGAAAGCTGGATTTTTTATAAACATTTTGTTCGCCAATGGAATATGATTTCAATGCAGGTACTGTTCTTTTTCTTTCTTTTTTTTATTTCTATGGTGTTTATTATTTCTTAATTTCAACAAAGCACTAATAGTTTTGTTTGATTTTATTTCCATATTTCACTAAGCAGAATATTTTTTGTTTATGTTAATAAAATATATAATCTTAAGGAGGCCATGACACAAAAACATGGAAACACTTCCAGAAGTTATAATTTTGGCACAAAGTATTTGTAAATCAAAACATGTGATTGTTAATTAGTATGACTTAATGGGCTTTGAGAACAGTGAATTGAAAAAAGGAAGAGATAGAGAGAAAATTTCTTTTGCGGAAGGAGAAGAACAGAAATTAAAAATTGATGAGAACTTAAAATCCATATATAATAATACCTGGACACCTTTCTTAATCCATTCCTTCTCCTCTTGACTTTTTCCAAATTATGCATGTATTGAACATTCAGTAAATTGTTTTTATGAATCATCACATTATATAAACCAATCATGTTACAATTCATCCAGTAATTTTCAAAAATCAATCATTTTGTTTTTAATTATGCTGTTATACATCAATCACATTTTCATATTATATCAGTTTAATGAAAGTGACTTTACATAAATCAATCCTCATGTCACATAGAACAATCACAAAAACCCATAAGTCAATCACACCATGCTACATCGATCACACTATCATATAGCATGGTCACATTCTCATGAATTAATGACACAATTATAAGTCAAGCAAATGTTTATAAATCTGTGACTTTTTCCCACCCCCCACCCCAATTTGTGGGTTCTGAGTTCAACAAAAAAAAGAGTTAGAATTTGCCCATTTTCAGATATCTGCATGCATATTGTAAAAAGTGCCAAAGGGTTGAACGAGAGTGTCTTCTCTCATATGTCCCCTTTCTTCTGTCAGGCTGTATTTTGTGTTCTAAGGAAAGTTGGGGAATACGCTGGGAGAGGGAACAAGGCACATTCAGCAATTATCCACAATGTGTCTTCATTGCATGACTTAAAAATACCTGAGTTCAAAGAGAGCTGAAGCAGCAACGTAAACAAAACTATCATAAATCGATTTCATCATCCCAGATCATTCGCATGGTCATTAACAATTCATCCTTTTCATAATCTTCTGTGATACGCGTACATTTAAAGCCATCAATGTAAGAAAAATGTTGAATGCAGCACACATTTACTTTCTTTTTATCAATTTGATTTCTAAGTTTTACCATTCCCTTAAGAATAAATTGAGAGTTGAACATTAATGGTTTTATCACCCATTGTTCATGAAGAGAATGTTCAAAGATTATTGAAATACTTATTTCAACATACAATTTCTTTGATCATAAACTTCTAAATTATTTTCTTTTACAAAAGTAATTTTACTTGAGATTGTAGTTGGGCTGAGGATACCTTGATAATCTATAAAATATTAATGTTCATATAGGTACACAAACTCTGACATTTTTTTTCTCAGACATGTCTCACAGAAATTTTTATAAGAACGATTTTTTAAAGATCAATGAAAAGGAAGAAATGCATTAAGTTGTAGTTTGGGCAAAACAAAAAGTTCAACATTTAAAACATTGCATTTTAAAGCTACTCATTGTCTTTGATGCATTCCGCTGGCCGTCATACAACAATGTAAAATCAAGTTTTAAAAGATGGACACAGGATCCTGAAAAGAATTTGCTTTCCAATTTGATATGGAAATTTTCATGGTTATATCATTCATGCATGTATAACTTTCAGCTTGAATGTCTGCATGCCAGCATATTCAACATGTTCAACAAGATATTTTACCTTTAGCTAAAAGTACACGGATATTTTACCTTTAGCTAAAAGTACACGGATATTTTACCTTTAGCTAAAAGTACAAACCCATCCTGTCAGTCTACTCATGCCCTTAACACCATTTTGCCTTCTCAGAATTACCGTAAAAATTTTATAAAATTTGTGTCTTAATTCATTGCCTTTTGGAAAGATTTACTCTACGTCACAACTTAAAATGTATGAAATAAATAGTCGTGTTTATACTTCATCCCAAGACGAAATGCAACTTGTAGAAATGTGTGAATTTTATTACACTGTAGTCAGTAGTAATTAAGTTTGCATAGTGAAAGGATGAAGTAAAAACATAAAAGACAATTGCTTTGTGGCTAATACCAAATTACTCTTTAATTATCTTCTCTACAACATAAGTATGGAACATAAGTACATGGGTTATTTTTAAGTCATGTTTGTTATGGCAAGAAAAAACTTAGGAAAATCTTTGCACCAACAGATTTGTATATACCTTTTAAAAGGAGAACTCTTCTTAAAATGTGCTCCCAAATCTTTTACTCTTTCTCTACAAACTTTTCTTAGTACTCGTAACAATGAAAATGTTTAAACTTTTTGCATCACAACATTTTAAGTAATATATTTTACATATTCTCTGGTGATAGAATGTTAAAAAAATACTGTTTTCTCTCTATTAGTGGCCCGGTAGCTCAAGTGGCCCGGTAGCTCAGGTGGCCCGGTAGCTCAGTTGCTAGAGCGGCTGACTGCCATGTGAGATGACCCGAGTTCGATCCCCAGCCGGGCAATGGTTTTTTTCGGGGCCCCCTGTTCACCCAGCAGTATAAATGGGTAGCTAGGTCTTTCTAGACTTGGCGGAAGTA
>JAOYNN010109836.1:0-11598 GCA_025770095.1 Goniobranchus kuniei | reverse complement strand
ATAAAAAGAAAAAAAATATAATAGAGGAATTATTATAATGATCATAAATTATCAAGAAGGAAAAGTCGTACCCACTACAAGCAGCTCCATGAAGGCACGTTCGACCTGAATCATCAGGTATATTAATGTCAAAAACTGGCATAGATGACCTGAGCTTATTGACACAATCTACATAACCATTTAGGGCTGCAACGTGAATTGGCAGCATGCCTGCAAAACCACGCCTGTGAATAAAAGAAGAGCAAATATACTGTTTTGATTGGCTGTGGATTATGCCCAGTGCATCCCTTGGGGATGACCTCAAGGTTTTTCATTATCGGTCTTTCCCCAATATCCCAATTTTGTTTCACCCTCTAATGCTTTAAAAAGGTTCAAAGTATCCATAAACAATATGTAAAAAGATAAAGAGTTCTCAAGGCTTTTCATAACCAGACTTTCCTATTACTGGAATTTTGTTTCTTTTTCTAGAGTTTAAAAAAAGATTCAAAATATTTATTTAAAAAAAGTATATAAAAAGACAGTTTTCACAATTTATTATCATAAAATTGGATGGCTTTTTTTTAGCAAGAAAATATACCCCTGTACCTTCAATCTACTCAGTTGATAATGGGTACAGCTTTGGCTCTACAGTACTCTGCAACAGACTAGCATTCTATTCAGAGAATGATGGATAAAATTTGTCACTGTCCGCTTCCTGCTATGGAGATCAGGACAGACTTTGGCCTTATGAGCTGATTCAACTCGAAAAGAGCTAACTTTTTTTTTTTACTACTGTCTCTAGGCCAGACATCATCGCTGAGTATGTATAAATCTTCACAACAATAACTTAAAAAGTCAAAGATTTTCTGAAAATAAAAACAGACTCTTTTAAGTCCTGAGATATCATTAACATTGAGGACAAATAATACTCACTGTATTGGATCAGCACCATGGTCTAACAAAGTGTTGATGAGCAATTCATGGCCATAGCGTGCTGCTACATGGAGAGGGGTGTTACCAAATTTGTCACTGGCGTTTACCAAACAGCCTGACAGAGATAATTAAGTGTACATAAAGAGGGGTGTTACCAAATTTGTCACTGGCATTTACCAAACAGCCTGACAGAGATAATTAAGTGTATATAAAGAGGAGTATTACCAAATTTGTCACTGGCATTTACCAAACAGCCTAACAGAGATAAATAAGTGTACATAAAGAGGAGTATTACCAAATTTGTCACTGTCATTTACCAAACAGCCCGACAGAGATAATTAAGTGTACATAAAGAGGGGGTTATCAAATTTGTCACTGGCATTTACTTAACAGCCTGACAAAGATAATTAAGCGTAAATAAAGTGTAATGTTACCAAATTTGTCACTGGGATTTACCCAACAGCCTGACAAAAATACTTCAGTGTACACAAAAAGTGGCATCAAATTTGTCACTGGAATTTACCAAACATCCTGACAAACATAATTGTTTTACAATCACTCACTTGAATACATTTCATTTACAGACTTATGAATTCATTATCTACTTATCGCATGTAGTTTGTTGCCTCGCTCTGATTTCCAACTTTGTCTGAATTTAAATATCACTCTACAAATTTAATCACAATAAAAATAAAATAACAAAAACCAATAACTGTGTGAGACTTTCAAACAATGCTGACTGAGACATTACAGAGATAAATAAATGTTTAGGAATTGGGTTTGTCTGGATGGGTTCTACAGTAGGAGTGCAATTTTTATATACGGTATGGCAAAGTCATGGATCAAAAACAGCCTTCATATTTCAGACCCAAAGTAACCAAAGTGTTTAACAATTTTTTAAGCACATAAATATGTAATGGAAACCCCATTACGCATCTCAAATATGAGTAAAGAGGGATTATTTGAAAATTCTGAATCAGAGCAAAAGGATGAAAAAGAAAAAGAAAAGAGAAAAGATAAGGAAACAAAAGGCAAGAGTATACATATTTTTTTTAGAAAGATAAATGACGGACAAAAAAGGATCCCACAAATTCCTATTCTCCATTTTAAAATGCTCAAATCTAATGCTGTAACTTTTCATGTTTATGAAAGACTTTTCATAAGAAATAAAATACAATGTGTAATACACAACCAACTTGAGTCAAAATTTTGATCTCTGCGCTTAACCTGACTCTAGAATTCTTCCAGTTAAATGGGGACCACCTGTTGTAGGTGTAACTCTCATGGCAAAACCTTCACCACTCTGAAGGCAACTCTCAAACGGTAAGGAGCTATTGCTTTCAAAGCCAAATTAAATTTACCAAGATTTCAATGGATTTAGCAATCTATATGCCATGCTAATAAAAGAAAAACATGTATACTTTTGCCCTGACAGGGAATCCAACTCAAAACTCCTAACTGATGGACACTCTATACCCCATATTACTGTGCTACCATTTTTAGCCTTTACATGTCAGTGCATTCATGAACTGTGAAATTTCAAGAAATCCTTTTGAGAAGAGCATGTGTTCATTATTTAACCCATTTCACATGTCATAATGAGCTATACATCTGCTTCGTAAACTATTCCCAAAACATTTGTAGTAAAACTCTTGATGCCATATGAGTTAGTAGGAAACATATTAAAATAAAACATCTTTCAAACTATAAATTGCTCAATATGCAGGCAAATTTTATGGGGACTGAGACTCTTGATAAAAAGTTTTTGGTATGTTAATTTATCAACAACAAAAAAGTTAAAACATTCTTTTAAGTGAGGCAACTAAAGCAAGACTGTGCAATAAAATTTGAATGGAAATTATTCCTCATGATGATTATGCAGCTGAGCATGACGGAAAACCAAAGAAAGAGCAGAAATAATACCAACACATAAACACAATTTTACACAAAAATAAATAACAATTGATAGCCAGCATAGAGAAAATCCAGATTCATTGAGGTAACAAAATACAAACCAGTACTTGATTTTCAATACTTTTTGTATTAATTGTCAATAATCTTCCACAAAAAAATAAAAGGGAATCTTTGCACCAATTTAACCATAAATAACACATCATGGGTTCTGCATTTTCTGCTTAAGAATCAACTTCATTAACTATTTTCATTATGAAAGGTTGAAAGCATAAGGAGGTCGAAAGATGTACCGAGGGACCACCTTTCAAACTCAAAATGTTTGTAATGTAAAAGGAGAAGAAGAATTGCATTAATAAATGGTTCATGAAACAAAAATGAAAAATGAATAGATGACAAACACCTGAAATATTCGAAGATTTTTGTGTGTGATTATGAAAAGAAAAATTACTGGAATTGTAACACATTGGCAAATTCATGAAAGAGGAGGTCAATCGCAGAGCAGAAGTGGCCAATTGCGAGCTGGAACTACACTCAGGGACAAAACGAGTCAAAAGAAAGAAAAAGTAAAAAATTCACTGAGAGTATGAAATTACAGTTAATAGATAATGGCTGATATACTTTTATTCTTGAAGTCAAGCTGCTTATTAAAGAAAAGAAAATGTACATTGTACGAGAAAAGCTAACAGAAAATCCCTCCGCAAAACAAACAAACAAACAAAAAATTCCATATGCTAAAAGAGCACCTCACCATGCTCAATCAAGCTCTGCGCTCGTGTGAATCTACCATGCAGCGCTGTCATATGGAGTGCAGTTCGGCCATCCTTGCTCTGAAAATATCAATGGTTATCGGTTACATTTTGCATGCAGGAAGGATTAAGATCGGTATGAGGGAAACATAATAAATAATTTTTAAAACCTTTGAAATGAAGGACGAGAGTTACATATGTTTCCCATGGCAAAAGAAAAATTACGATTTGTTTTTATCAGTTCAAAACATTCAAAAAAATAAGCCCAGATGCGTAGCAGTAACATAAAAGTTTAAAAAATATAAACTGTGTGTGTTAAATTACAAAATCTAATTGACAGCAACTCTGCTGGATCTATTTTTTTCTGAAAATCTCCTGCAAAACAGACTTAATCCTTTGCTTTAGAATCTTGGGGGATTAAACATTTCATCATGGATAGCAAAGCTACATATGTGCCTGCTTTACGTTTTTACCTTAAAATTGCAACTTAAAAAAACAAAATCAAACATAAAAGGAGGCAGAGGACAACACAAACATCCTGTCACAAATTAAATCAGGATGAACAAAACAAAACAAAACAAGGCAAAATTGATTTTATCCCCAAATGAAGCAGAAAATAAATAATGCATCCCATGTATGTTCACATCTACAGACAGGATACAGAAGATATGAAACCAACAGTTTCGGAGCTAAATTTTGAAATTCACACGACTTCTAAAATATACCAGAAAGGTGCTACTTTACTGTAAAATCTTAAACTCTAGAACATATGTAGGGATATACTGAACCACTCAGATTTTAATCTGATGAAGGTGCTGTAGAAACTATTCCTGCTAGTCAATACATTGAATTGTTAAAGATAATATGGTTTCTGCAGACTGGTGCAACCACAATAAAATCAAAATTCATTGATGCTTTGGCTGCAAGGACAACCTCTGTCAACAGCATACATTATTAGGTAAGGAAGCATGTACAAAGATGAATAAAAAAAAAAAGTAGATTCTAATTTTTGTACAAATATGTCATTAAATTAAAGTCCAGGCACTTAAAAGCATTTTACATGAGTCAGTAGTTCACAGATTCTCAACATGCTCTATTTAAGCACATTTTTTAATGTTGCAATTAGGAGCTAAATGCATGTAGTTTCATTTTATTGCTGTCATTCAAGTTTCCTAGTTGAAATGGTCTTCAGTACCACAGCGTGATAAAAGTCTACCAAATTTTATGTGGATTGATACATTGTATCAATTGAGGGTCTATTATTATTTGTGTCCCTGTATTTGCAGCCTACACATTAAAATACTTTGCTTCAAATGCTTATACAGCACAAACAAACAAAATTCTTTCGAAGGGGTGTAAAATTACAACATAAAAATTCTATTCCGCTAATCATCATTAATGTTTTATGCTCGGTATTTTTCATCTTGGTTTTAGTCTTGTCTAAAATACAGAAAATGAAACTTAGCATGGGTATAATAAAATTCAAAAGGAATAAGACAGCGCCAGAACCAAAGCCTATCCTTTCAATCATCTACTTACAATAATTCTTACAGCTTTGGTCATTTTTCTGCCCTTAACATAAACATGATAATATAAATTGCTTTAATTACTGGTAAACTTAAAGATCAAAATATACCTTTTTACAAAGGATTATTACTTGAGATGAATTGAGATGAAATCGGTTAAATGTTTCTTGTGACTTTTTTTTTAATAAGGGATAATATTTGGTAAATATAGCTTTGGACTTATAAAGTTATATTATTAAACAGATCAATTATATTTATGTATATAGATTATATAAGGTACAGGTTTGTTCATGCACGTATCAGAGACACAAAGATGCACATTCCATTCACAGCACAGCAGTAAATTGAGAGGATAATCAAGCTTGCAAAGTTTACCATAGGATGAACAAACAGAGTCAAAGGCTGCCTTACCCTGTAAACAATATTGATATGAGGATTTACTTTCACGCATACTTTTTACTTAATCTTAAAATGTGATATTCTTTTTTACATCCCTATTACAATTAGATATCTACCTACTCAGTTTGTGATATTTCTAGGGTTTAAAAGTCTAATTTTATTGCGAGTTGTTTTAGTATACCTATTACTATGACTACAGTAGTGGCCACCACGGAAAAAATGCCATCAATAAACAAGATCTTCAAACCAAAACCATTTGTCTCATGAATCAAAATTTGTTCTACCTAAACACCCAAATACATTGAAAAGACACTTGCTTTGTAATTTTCTGCCTTTTGGCCAACACCCCTCTATTCCCTCCTCCTCCCCCCCTCCCCCATATACACACACACACTTTTTTTTTTCAAAACACACACTCACACAATGCAAACACCGATAATACGTATTACAGAAGAAGTAAAAAATCATCAAAAATTCAAATATGGAATAGCTTATCTGAGAACTTCATCAGAATCACAAGCCCAAACACCTTAAGACAAAAGATCGAGCACGTGGAATTTTGATCAAATTATGGCTCTTTTTTTCTTTACAAAAAGTACTTTCTACTTTCATTATCTAATTCAACCTTGCAATAATATACCACGGGTGTTTTGCAAGCGACCAAGAAGAACAAGAAGAAGAGGGACCTGTCCCAGCCATATTATATGTTGACATTATGTTCTCCATCTACTCTCCCTCTACCAAAAGGTAAGTTGCTGCACTAGAACCCTGTGGCAGTGCAACTAATATTCACTATTGAGGAGAGCCCTCAATTCATGTAGACTGTATAAAAAAAGCAAAGAAAATACATAATGGTCATTTAAATAATAACAAACTACTGCAAAGTAAGAAATGCTAAAACAAAAAAAGTAAGAAAAACTCCAAGCAACAATCTTCACAAAATCTATAAAAACAGTACGGAATCTGCGAGACTGAATTAAAAAATAAAAAAAACTAAATAGATCTTACAAAAGTAAAAGTATGGAATACAGATTCTATCTGTTATCTGCCTACAAGCACAGTCACCTGAAGAAAATCATTTTTGCAGTTTCCCTATAGGTTCCAAGGCATTTTCTGAGACAGCCACTACTGTTCAACAATTTACTTTACATGTTTTACTTGTGACAACATTGGATACACATCAAACTTTAAGGTCATGGCCACCTGTGTATGCCAGGCTCCTGAAAAAGTAGCCAGTTCTTATGGGTTTTTTTTCCTCTATTTAACTTGATCATTGTATGAGACAATCACTTGTAAAATGTTGCTGTAGTCAGATGGTTTCAAATAATAAAAAAAATACTAAAAAACACCCATGAACCTGTCTAGGACAGCTATTATTACTACATTTTTTATCAGACCCCAATGGGCTGTTTTCTATTTCTATACTACAACTTACCATTTTCCCAATTACCATATCTCCAATGGTCACGACATCGACTATGACACATATTCGTGAGCAATTCTAATTTTTTGGTATTTACTGCAATCGAGGGATTGTGTAAATGGAGGTAATACTTCACACCAAAATAATCATAAGTGTAGTGTATGTTATGCATTTTGCATCTGAAGATGTGCATGAGAGAGTTTATAACAGCTAAAATGGACAACTTGTGTGTTGCCGCTTTAGGCAAGGTTCCAACAGCTATGCTTCCTTAAACTACAAGGAGCTTTCAAGGTTTCAAGGAGAATTTTGTTGAATTCAAAGAGGCTTGACGCGCATGGTGGCCCACTCTGTACCCACTTCGCCACCAATTTTCCCGAACTCTAAGGCATTTGTCAGTCTTGTCAGCTTTTTTGTCTTTCAATTTTTTTCAGAACAAAATAAAATTCAATGAGGATTCAAGGAGATAGTGAGGGAAATTCAAAGCCAAGAAGGTTTCAAGAAGCTCCTTGAAAAAAAGGAGGCCATGAGAACCCTGTTCCGGCAAGTTTG
The DNA here is from genome assembly GCA_025770095.1 of Goniobranchus kuniei. NCBI lineage: Eukaryota > Metazoa > Mollusca > Gastropoda > Nudibranchia > Chromodorididae > Goniobranchus > Goniobranchus kuniei. The sequence goes on along the minus strand of JAOYNN010109836.1, from coordinate 4,129 downwards.
ACTATACCATCAAGCAAATGCAAAGCAATGTTTGAGAGGATGATCAGATGCAGTGTTGTGATGAATCTCATTTCATTGTGTATCGACCGTTACATGCAAGGATGCTCTCTTGGGATTTCATTTTAGGTTTTGTTTTTTTGTTTGTTGTTGGGTTTTTTTTCTTTTTTGTTCCGGTTGTTTCTTTTTGGAGATGGACAATAAAAATGAAGGATCGATAAAACCATTTTCGAATCAAATTGAAAAATGAATAAATAACTGAAATAATATCTGTTTGATACTTCATGCACAATAACAAGTCAAAAACAAAAAAACATGTGCAATAAACCTCATATATGCCTTTCATTTTCTCTAATAATGTAACATGGGTATTGCTTTTCATCTCATGAAAATGAAAGAAGTATGATGACCAATATCAAAGTAGACATGATTTGAAGGCTCCGACCTTTGAACGAATGCCATACAAAATTATCTGACTTACTTTGCATCATTTGAGACTAGACACTAGACAAAGACTGCACTGACTTAATGAAAATACTAATGTCTGAGAACCATAACACAGATTCATACAGGGAATTTTAGATAACAAAGCAAAAGCAGAGACTGTAGAATCTTTACTTGTGACAAAGCCAGATACATTTGTAGCTAAAACCACCAAATTCAGCAAGTAGATTGCTTTTAGCCAGCACACAATTCTTCAGAGCTTGATTTTAATTGACCATTTCTAATTTTAAAATTCTGATTTCGAGTAAAGCAAATTCTTGTGAAGACCCAATGATATTTCTAGATATATTATACATGTCACATTAACACAACATATTGCATTCACGGTAATTTCAAAACTATATTGGTCATATTATTACAACATAAAATATCAAATCCACCATCATTTTATGACTAAAACAATAACAATTACATTAATACAATAATTGCACATCCACGCTAATTCTAGTACTATAACAGTCACATTAATACAAGATAACACATTCACACTAATTTTAATACTGTAACAGTCAAATTCATATTATCCTATCCATTGTCACTTCAATACGATCACACTTACTAAATGATAGAAACAAATAGGAGTGAAAAGATTCTCTTAGGGACAGAGAAAAAACAGTACAAAGGAGCAAATACTGGAATAAGAAATCTTACAAAAGATGGAATTCGACGCTGGGACACCTGCATATTCAGTCCTATTTGTTTCTAGCATTTATTGTTATATAAAATCCCAGGCCTCTATTCGTTTCTACTTTTCACAGTCAATAGTGTTAACATAGACAACACAATGGATCTAAGAAGATGAGACGTACGTTAAATTTTAATGTAATATCAGATATTTTACAGCAGCAACAGACTAGGAAGCATTAAAACCAAATATAATTATAGTAATGCCCAATATAAATTATGATAAGGCCTGATATAAATTAGAATATATAATGGCTCAATCTTCTTTTCCTATAGCAGATTCCTCAAAGGTTAAAATCCAGGCAGTATAGACGTTTGGCATTATCTTCAGCCATAAATCATAGGCTATCATGCATTCACATTTCATGATTCTCTCCAACCATCAAAAATAAAAGTACTGTTTGACTATCATTCAGGTTCTGGGAATTGAACTGATTTCAAAATACCTTGTAAGGCTCATTTCAAAAGCAGTGCTTGCAGACATTATATGCAGTCCTGCTGCATCATGAGAAGTGCTTAGAATGCAAGGCAAGCTTGTGGCGTTTTAAACTGGCTACATGTCTTTCCTTAAGAATATGGTTGATAGATTACAGCCGGACAAACATAATTATTGAATGTGAGTAACAAAGATCCTCTTACCAGGGTTCCTACAGTTGTGCTTCCTTAAAATTCAAGGAGGTTTCAAGGAGGTTTCAAGGAGAATTTTTGTGCATTCAAGGAGGCTTAAAGCACCCGCCTAAGCACCAATTTTCCTAAACTCGAAGGCATTTGTCGCCGTCGCGCCGTTTTTCTTTCCATTTTTTTCTGAACAAAATCAAATTCAAGAAGGTTCAAGGAGATTTAGGCCAAAATTCAAAATTCAAGGAGTTTTCAAGGAGATTTGGGGGGAACAAATCAAATTCAATGAGGTTTCAAGGAGCTCCTTGAAAATAAGGAGGTAGCGGGAACCCTGTCTTACGCAACATACAGAACATTCAGGAAAAGTAAAATAAGGTCAAAAATACAGGATAAACAATTCAAGAATCCATTACTTCAAGTCATTCTCTCAGAAGATAAAATAAACTAAAAAAACAACAACAAAAAAACAAATGAGAACCGATCAGTAGTGTCTCATATTACAAGAGGGATTTTCTTTTTTCACATTTAAGGGTTAAACAAACAAAATGTGTTCATAGAAGAAAATGAAACCAAAACTCACTTTTACTTTAGTGTTAGCTCCCTCTGACATGAGGATTTCTAGACAAATACTTCCATGGGTGGAGGCTGAGGCAAAATGCAAGGGAGTCTGGAACACAGAAAAATATATGGAAAATGTCTTTTGCTTTAAGGTGTCATAAAAATTCAACAGTTTACTTGCACCATGCTCCTTGTCATCATCATTATCACTTTCTGAATTGCCAGTGTCATCAAATCCCTCCATTGCAATTCATGAATTGAATACTAAGCCATTTTTGGATATCAACAAAAGATATGTTCTCATCGTGGGTTACATAAAATAACTCCATCCAAATGAGTGGCAGCGTGGCTGTGGGGTCAGGGCATTGGACTTGTAAGTGCGGGTTTCAAGTTTAAAGCCAGGTCGTGGAATGGCCCTGTTTTGTCCTTGGGAAAGACAATTTACATACATTTACTCACCCCACTCAGGTACCCAACTATAGGCAGAGGAGGATCTTGTCAGTAAGCTAGATAAGTGTATCTGTAAAATGGCTACATCTCTGTACACTCAACATGGAGTTGAGAAGGTATTTGGTTGGAAAAGGCCTGTCGGGGAACACTTGTAAAGCACTTTGAGCACATTTAGTGAATTTAACACTATATAAAAGCTTAGATTTTAGATTTGATTTAATGTTCACATTATTGAAATCTATAGACAAAGAACAAACAGTCTATGCACAGCCTTTCATAAAAATCATATTGCTATTCGTTCAATCCAAAATATTTCTTTCATGAAGCAAAAGAAAACTATTAAACAAGACAAACTGGATTTTTTTTTAATAATTGTCATCGCCTGCTGAGAGGAATTCATTTTCTTACCATGCCTTTGTTATTTACAGAATTAACAGCAGCTGAAAACTCCAGCAATTTACTGACAACAACATCTTGGCCATTCAAACAGGCAATGTGCAGAGGAGTGTTGCCATACATGTTTACAGCGTCTACTTCAACACCGAGATCCAAAAGGAGTCGAACTACCGATATCTGGCCACTCGATGCAGCTGCATGGAGTGGAGTGTACATCTGGCAGATTGATTGAACAAAATAGAAATGTTTATCATCTTACCTTTGAAAATTAAACAAAAAAAACAACAATTTTTTTTTTATCATAATTATCCATAAAATAAAATTTAAAAATGCGATGAAGATGGATTTTCGTAAGATTTGATATGTTTATATCAAATGAGTGGAAATGAAGGACAATTATCATCATCATCATCATACTGACATATCTTTTTTAGATGTGGCCTCTCATATGGCATTGCAGAACAGCTGTCAGACTTTCTGCTGTTGGACAGTCGTCCCGCTTCTGATATTGGACTTGCCAACCACTCTTCTATGTCTTGACTCCAGCATTTTCTAGGGTAACCCCTTCCCCTTCTTCCCTCTACCTTTATAAAACATTATTATATGTACATCTATAATAACAATCAAAATGATATCAGCAGCAATGGCAATAATGAAAATATTTCATTTATAAAGCAAATTTTACCAAACGCTTCATAGCACAATAGTAGACAAGCTCTGAAATAAGGACTTTTGGCAACACCCACCCCTTTCCCTTCCCCCTGTATGGAAAGTTCAACTTAATGTTTTGTCAGACAGGGTTCATGCAGCTGTGCTTCCTCAAAATTCAAGAAGGTTTCAAGGAGGTTTCAAGGAGAATTTTGGTGAATTCAAGGAGGCTTAACGCACCCGCCTCGTCACCGATTTTCCCAAACTCGAGGGC
>JAOYNN010109725.1:0-11598 GCA_025770095.1 Goniobranchus kuniei | reverse complement strand
GGGGGGAAGAGGGTTGTCTTGATCCTTGATGAGGGTTTTGTTTTTGTTTTTGGCAGCCCGAGTCTAATGAAGTGCATAATACTAAGGTGTAGGGGCATTTCAAAATTGCGTAGCATAATATTGTTATAATAATAGTTATGTATTGTCAGCAACAGCACAAGTAGAGCAGAGCAGCAGCAGTCAAGTTGTTACAATGTATAGTGGTAGTTGTGGTGACAGCGTTGTCGTTATTTTTAAACAAATGAAACAAGGCTGTCACCCCTACTTACAGGGCTACCCCGGGTAGTCAACTCCCTTTGGGCTATGTACATGTATGAATCACATTTTATAGAAATGGGCGTAAAGAATAAGCATATCAACCATTTCAACCATATCAACCGTAGTAATGTAAGTAATAGTCCTTTCGAGCCGAACTGGCTCGTTGGGCCTAGAGCTTATCCCGGTTTCTATAGCATGAAGCAGACAGTGAAAGATGTATCCATCACTCTCTGAATAGGTTGCTAGTCTATTGCAGAGTCCTTTTCCAGCCAAAGCTGTACCCATATTCAACTGGTCGAGTGAAGCAACAGGGGGAAATTGTATTGCTTAAAGTAAAAAAACGTATGTCCTTGGCGAGATTCGAACCTGATGCCTCTCGGTCCTCAGGCCAATGCTCTACCACTGAGGTACAGCGCCCCCAAAACAAAGGCGTCTACAGCATTTAGTATTCTCAAGCGGTCACCCATCTAAGTTCTAACTACGGCCGACGCTGCTTGACTTCGGTGATTGGACGAGAGCTAGTATATTTAACTAGGCTAGGCCTAGTGCCTGGCGATCATCTGAGCCAGCGGTTTGGATCGTTTGGTTGATCCAAAATCCTCAGCTCGTTGCCGGTTAACTATCCTATCCTAACCTTTTACATGAGGCTTAGGCCATATAATATGTCCTAAGACATTTTTCGTTGAGTTTGGTCGAGCCAAGGCCGTCGCCCAGCCAGCACGGTTTTGGTGTTTGTAGTTTTAGTTCCACGTAAACCAGCCTGAAAATTGTCTTCCATCTTTTTCCTAACCCCAACCCCTGCCCCAACTTTGACACACATGTCACCGAGTACCGAGTTAGCGACACGGAAGGGAAGGTAATGGTGACATGGCACGGCCTAGCGACGATGACGCAGTCATGAAGCCCCATTTCCCCTATCGAGTTGGGATGGATCCATCGGCATACTGTGGATGGATCCTACCAAGTTTTCATGGGTTATAATCTAGGCCTCCCGGGGAGGCCTAGGTTATAATCTAAGGCTATAATGTATTTGGTCGATGTCAAGGCTCGAGTCGGAGACAGACACCGTTTGTCCGAGAACATAGAGAAGGCTTTACGATTGAAAACGCAAGCGCTAGTGGACAGGCGCATTATTAAAGTCTTCAGTTTTCCCTTTCGACGGTCATTCAGAACGCTCGCGCATGGTAGCTGGCAAAGTTAAGTCTCGCTTGTAAAGCGTAAGGTATTGAAACTGTATAGAATTAGTTTTCTTTTTCGCGCTTGAAGCGAGCACACAGGTGGCAGCATTGAATAAACAATTTTTCCTTATTCAGTGGGTGGCAGACAGGTTTAGGACAATGACGTCACCCGTGGGAATACTAATCACACTTATGTCAAAATGCAACATATTGCCCACATTGGAAAAAAAAATTACGGCAATTTCTAATTCAATTCATCAAATTAACAAAATCTGCGCGCAAACCACCCGTTTTAAATGCTTCCTTTAAAAGAAATGGGTTTATCACCATAATATATCTTTTTTAAAGAACTGTGCCGTTTCCTCTTTCATACTTTGTGTGCGTGTTGTATTATGTGGACAATAAAAATATCCGATGTTTTGTTTTTAATTGCTTTTCGTAATTATAAGCATGCGTGTTCTCTGTCTACCGCCCGCCCTAATTTTCTATCTAACTTTTTCTCTCTCTCTCTCTCTCTCTCCCCCATCCTCCCCCCCCTCTCTCTCCGTTTCCTCCTCTTCCTTAGGAACAAGGCTACTGAAATAGAAAGCGCTCACATCAAGCTTTCTCTGTGTACTCCACAGAAAAAGTGCCCCCACCTTTTTGAAAATAAGTATCATAGTGTTCCTTTCAAACAAGATTGAATCGCTTTCGCCAACTCTTTCAATCTTAAAGCGTTTTCTGCATAGATATAGGAAAGAGTGGTGGCCCGTGAGCTCAGTTGGTAGAACCGCTGAGTGCCATGCGAATTGGCCCGAGTTCGACCCCCCGCCGGGAAGTGTTTTTTTTTTCGGGGCCCCCTGTTCACCCAGCAGTATGAATGGGTTGCTAGGTCTTTCTAGACTTGGCGGAAGTAAAGTCGGCGTGGAAAGCAATGGCAAACTACCACATTATGCCGTATGCCTAGTACAATTAGGGCTCTACCCCTAATTCCCCTATACTCAATCATGGGTTCGGGACTAAATTTACTTTTGTTCTCATATCTGGTAAACTTAAATGAAACTATGAAGAAATGTTGTTCCCACCCACACCCTAACCTTATTCTTAAAAGATTTTTAAAACAGCAGTAACACCAACAAAACAATGGGTTTGTTTTTTGTTGTTTTTGTTGTTGTTTCTTTTTTTAGATTTTTATTCACTGTTTCTAACTCTTGATAATTCACCTTTGTACACGATTGGTCCTTCGGTTCTTAACTATTATTACAAGACAATTAGATTTTAATCAAGAATATCATAATTATGCTCAGCGAAATATGATTTTTTATTGCCTCAAAGTGTCCACTTGTCCAGTTGTGTTTTAATTATTATTTTGACACACAAAATTCCTAGGAAAACAATTCAACCGACTGAGAGCACCTGTTTCAGGACTTTTCTCTCAATGGAGCTTGAGCAATATCTTCCTCTCCTAGACATTGTGAACGAGGCGGCTACGAAAGAATTCTCCCTGGAGAAAGCCTTGAAAGCGATGACAGAGGCATGGTTGCCGGTAAGTAGTCTCGGGAGTAACCGTTAGCGAAAGGGTGTTCTGAGATCTGTGAACGTTGTAAGCTCAGATGAGATATACGATTGAAAAGCATAGCTGACAAAAACTAGATTTTTAATTTCAAGTATGTCAATGTTTATCATGTTTTCGTGTTGTTTTTGTGTTCCAACCTGCCTGCTGGTAATTCTTCAGTGGCAGGATTCCTAGGGATTATCTCAGTTGTTCCCTATTTAAGCTTTCAATCGTATACAAAGTGAAATCCCTTCCTCGGAGAGAGAAATTTTAAGAACTTATGTTTCCATAATAGGTAGTAAAATCACTGCTGTGGGGAGAATGTTGATTTCAAACTGTGCGGCTGTTAGAGAAATATTCGTGAAGATTTACGGATTAGTAGTAGCTTAAGTAATGAAAGATAAGTATACTCTTTCTAAAACTGAGAAATTTGAGTTTATTGAAATCCACCCCTCCGTCCTTTCCCAGCAAAATGAAATTTGAAAAATTGATTAATCTAAATTTGCCGTGTTATGCAATCCCGAGTGTCGACATGATCTAATTCCGCTGATTTTTTTTGTGTGATTTTTTGCAGATGAAGTTCATTTTGGTACCCTACAGAGATTCAGGTACCTCTATCCTAACTGGCATTGATGACATCCAACAGCAGCTGGACGATCACATAGTCAAAGTTCAGACAATGAAAGGCTCGCCTGCCATCAAACCCTTTGAGGAAGAAATCGAGTGAGATTATAGGCGTTGAAATGGTCACACAAAGCTTTATTATTCTTCCTTTGAGCCGGCATATGTGGGCCATAGACTTCTTTTTGATTTATTCGTGTCTCCGATGATTCAATTTAAAATTGCCTGCATGACCTATAAATGTCTCAATAATCAATCTGCATCAGACTATCTGAAAGCGTATTATGTTAGCATTTGTGTACCACGTTGTGATATCAGATCATCTACCTCTCTTAACTTGGATCCCCCCCCCACCCCAAAGCACGTTGATTTTCGATCTCTCTTTCAATTTTGCCGCTCCCACGTATTGAATTATTCCCCTGTTAACACGAAAAATTCCAATAACTTTTCTACTTTCAACCAAAATCTAAAAACTGAATTCTTTAAATATGTTTATTACTTACAATTTAGAGTCAGAAATTTATAAATGTTTATGTGAACCGTAAAGTAAAAGTAAGTAGTCCATTGAAGCGAATTTGGTCATAGAGATGGAACTTATACCGCTTTCTATGGCATGAAGCGCCTTGCCAGACTTTATCCATCTCTCTTTGAGTAGGATGTAAGTCTGTTGCAGCGTACCGTTCCAGCCAAAGCTGTACCCATTTTCACTTGGGTCGAGTGAAGCTACAGGGATAAATAATTTTCTTGCTTAAATTAAGAAAAGGAGTGCCCCTGTCCGCAGCGAGATTCGAACCTGCCACCTTTCAGTCAACAGGTCAACGCTCCACCCCTGAGCTACAGCGCTCCGTTTGTCAGACGTGAATATTGGAACATTTTAAGCTCTGGCAAGCGTTTTATTTAAATGGAGGTGGGCGCCATATAAATTCATAAGTATTGTATTGTAGCGTATTTTAATGCAAACTGTATTGTTTTGTATTGTATTATCTTACATCGTACCGATAGTGTCTTCTTACCGCTGTTCTTTCATGAGTTTAGGCAAATCCTATATAAAACTTGTGTTCATAGTGTGTAACATGTTTGATTAACAGTGTTATTATAATCCTTTCGAAATAATACCGTAGCACGAGGTTATTGTGTCTCGATGTGTTATCCCACATGCCATGTTAACTAAGACAATGTGCCCCATCCATCTGTGTCTGTCTATCTTTCTGTCTGTCTGTCTGTCTAGTCTGTCTGTCTATCTGTCTGTCTGTCTGTCTCTCTCTCTTTCTTTCTCTCTCTCTCTCTCTCTCTCTCTCTCTCTCTCTCTCTCTCTCTCTCTCTCTCTCTCACTCCTTTCTTCACTCTCTCTCTCTCTCTTTTCTCTTTCTCTGTCCCTGTCTCTCTCTGTCTCTGTCTCTGTTTGGCTGTCTGTCTCTGTCTGTCTGTCTGTCTGTCTATCTGTCTCTCTCTTTCTCTCCCCCTCTCTCTCTCTCTCTCTCTCTCTCTCCCCCCCCCCTCTTTTCTCTCTCCCTTTCCCTCTCTCTCACACACAGACACACACACAGACACATATACGCATTGTATTTTTCATCTTATATACCATCATTGACCTTTTACTCCCATGACCAATAGCAACACAAAATATTTAGAACAAGACTTGCAGCCTGTCAGGCGCGAACACATTTTTGTGGACAGATACAGCGCTGTCTTAACAGCCAGGCACTCATTCACACCTGAGTCAAGCGAGGTAAGCAAGGACACAATGCCGATGACTTGGGGTTATGAGCCCAACCACACCCTAAGGTGTGCTGACCATGGTGAATGTCTCTTGACTCTCGACTCGTGACAAGATATGGTCACCCCTTAGCTACCGACACCCATTCCCTCTCTATCTTCAGAATATGATACATGTAGTTGCATTTGGCAAAGGAACCTCTTTTGTACATATTAATGCAGACATTGTGTTCCTTTTTATATCTGACAATTTAAGCATTGTGTTTTCCTGGGCTACGTGACTTTTACCTTGACCCCAAACAAGATACTAGCGATTTAACGCCCCGGTTTATTTTGGTAAATGGAGGGATGTATACAAGCGATGCAATACCCCTGTTATTTTGGTAAATGGAGTCATTTATACTAGGGATTGGACGACCCTGTTATTTTGATAAATTGAGTGATTTATACTAGGGATGCGATGTCCCAATTATTTTGGTAAATGGAGTGATTTATACTAGCGATGCGACGCCCTTGTTGATTTTGGTGAATGGAATGATTTTTCTAGCGATGCGACGCCCTTGGTATTTTGGTAAATGGAGTGATTTATGCTAGCGATGCGACGCCCTTGTTATTTTGGTAAATGGAGTGATTTATACTAGCGATGCGACGCCCTTGTTATTTTGGTAAATGAAGTGATTTATACTAGCGATGCGACGCCCTTGTTATTTTGGTAAATGGAGTGATGTATACTAGCGATGCGACGCCCTTGTTATTTTGGTAAATGGAGAGATTTATACCAGCGATGGTACGCCCCTGTTATTTTGGTAAATGGAGTGATTTATACTAGCGATTCGATACCCTTGTTTTTTTGGGGGGGAGGGGGGGGGTTAATGGACTGAATTATAATAGCGATGCGACGACCCTGTTATTTTGGTAAATGAAGTGATTTTTACTGGCGATGCGACACCCCTGTTATTTTGGTAAATGGAGTGATTCATTTTCGAAAAGACTTAGATCTAGATCTAAGTATCAAGGGAAAGAATTTAGATGCAACGCAAAGTGAGATGACATGTTGGAGTTTGAGAGCAGTTTTGGGAAAGGAAATCTCTAGGCCTATGGCCTTTTATCTCAATTTTACTTATTATCTTTATATTACAAACATGTTCCTTTGCCTATTGAACAAGACGTAGCAATATACTACTCTAGATTCAAAAGAAAAGAAATCTATAAAGTTTTATTGAGTGGTATATTTCTTTCAGTTTGTTTGAATTTGGGAACAAATGTTATTGTTTTACTGTACTATAAATAATAAAAAAATATTGTACATTCAACTATCGTGAGTATTTTGTATAGCTGTAATAGTAAGAAAAAATATTAATTACACCAGATAACAACATGAAAATGAGATTTTTTGTGTGGTCATTTTTATTTCAGAGTCATATACAAAATCTCACTTCTATACCATTTACAGCTTTGAACATATGATGGGCTTCAATAGGTGACTTTGAATGTTGAAATGCACTACATCCTAATTTTCTGTCTTTTTTCCCTCTGGTATTTCTTCACTGTGTGGGTACACATTATGTAGTAACAGGGGTGTCTTACATTATGCAACAGCACAGGGGTCTACATTATGTTAAAGCAAAGGGGTCTACATTATGTTAAAGCGAAGGTATATACATTGTGTTAAATCAAAGGGTTCTACAGTATGCTAAAGCAAAGGGGTCTACAGTATTTAAAGCAAAGGGGTCTACAGTATGTTAAAGCAAAGGGGTCTACAGTATGTTAAAGTAAAGGGGTCTACAATATGTTAAAGCAAAGGGGTCTACATTCTGTTAAAGCAAAGGGGTGTACATTATGTTAGAGCAAAGGAGTCTACATTATGTGAAATTAAAAGGGTCTACATTATGTTAAAGCATAGGGGTCTACATTATGTTAAAGCAGAGGGGTCTACATTATGTTAAAGCGAAGGGGTCTACATTATGTTAAAGCAAAGGAGTCTACATTATGTTAAAGCAAAGGGGTCTACATTATGTTAAAGCAAAGGGGTCTACATTATGTTGAAGCAGAGGGGTCTACATTATGCTAAAGCAAAGGGGTTTGCATTAGGGAACAAACGAGGGGTCTACAGTATGTTAAAGCAAAGGGGTCTACATTATGTTGAAGAAGAGGGGTCTACATTATGTTAAAGCAAAGGGGTCTACATCATGTTAAAGCAGAGGGTTCTACATTATGTTAAAGCAAAGGGGTCTACATCATGCTAAAGCAAAGGGCTCTACATTATGTTAAAGCAAACGGGTCTACACTATGTTAAAGCAAAGGGGTTTACATTATGTTAAAGCAAAGGGGTCTACATTATGTTAAAGCAAAGGAGTCTACATTGTGTTAAAGAAAAGGGGTCTACATTATGTTAAAGGAAAGGGGTCTACATTATGCAACAAACGAGGGGTGTACATTATGTAAAAGCATAGGGGTCTACTTTATGTTAAAGCAAAGGAGTCTACATTATGCAACAACAGAGGGGTCTACATTATGTTAAAGCAAAGGGGTTTACATTTTGCAACAACAGAGGGGTTTACATTATGTTAAAGCAAAGGGGTCTACATTATACAGTAGCAGAAGGCTCCACATAATACAGTGGCAGAGGAGCCCACATTGTACAGTGGCAGAGGTGTCCACATTATACAATAGCAGGAAGGTCCACATAATACAGTGGCAGAGGGGCCCACATTAGACAGCTGCAGAGGGAACCTCATTATACAATAACAGGAGAGTCCACATAATACAGTGGCAGAAGGACCCACATAATACAGTGTCAGAAGGGTCAACATTGTACAATAGAAGGGTCCACATAATACAGTGGCAGAGGGGTCTACATTATACAATAGGAGAATGATGCATATAATACAGGTGCAGAGGGGCCCAGATTATACAGTAGCAGAAGGATCCACATTATACAATGACAGAAGGGGTCCATATAATATAGTGGCAGAGTGGTCCACAATATACCATATTATAGCAGAAGGGATTCACATAAATCTGTTGCAGAGGGGCCCACATTATATAGTAGCAGAAGGGATCCACATTATACGGTTGCAGAGGACCGACATTATACAATAGCAGAAGGGATCCACATGTTATAGTGGCAGAGGGCCCACATCATACAATAGCAGAAGTGATCCACATATTACAGTGGCTGAGGGGTCCACATTATGCACGTAATACAGTTGCAGTGGACACACATTATACAACAGCAGAAGGGATTCACATAATACAGTGGCAGAGGGGTCCACATCATACGATACAGAAGGGATTCACATATTACAGTGGCAGAGGACCCACGTTATACAGTAGCAGAAGGGATCCACATAATACAGTGGCAGAGGGGTCCACATTATACGATGCAGAAGGGATTCACATATTACAGTGGCAGAGGACCCACATTATATGATGCAGAAGGGATCCACATAATACAGCGGCAGAGGGGCCCACATTATATGATGCAGAAGGGATTCACATATTACAGTGGCAGAGGGCCTTACATTATACAATAGCAGAAGGGATTCACATAATTCTGTTGCAGAGGGGCCCACATTATACAGTAGCAAAAGGGATCCACATAATACGTTTGCAGAGGACCAACATTATACAATAGCTGAAGGGATCCAAATATTATAGTGGCAGAGGGCCCACATAATACAATAGCAGAAGGGATCCACATATTACAGTGGCAGAGTGGCCCTCATTATACAATGCAGAAGGATCCACATAATACAGTAGCAGAGGACCACAAATTATACAATAGCAGAAGTGAAACACATAATACAGTGGCAGAGGGCCACACGTTATATAATGCAGAAGGATCCGCATAATACAGTGGCAGAGCGCCAGACATTATACAATGCAGAAGGATGCACATAATACCGTTGCAGAAGGATCAACATTATACAGTGGCAGAGGGCAACACATTATACAATAGCAGAAGGATCCACATAATACAGTGGCAGAGGGCCACACATACAATGCAGAAGGATCCACATTATACAGTGGCAGAAGAAGGCCACACATTACTCAATGCAGAAGGATGCACATAATATAGTGGCAGAGAGCCACGCATTATGCAATGCAGAAGGACGCACATAATATAGTAGCAGAGGGCCACACATTATACAATGCAGAAATGATCCACATAATACAGTGGCAGAGGGGCCACACATTACTCAATGCAGAAGGATCCACATGATACAGAGGCAGAGATATCAACATTATACAATACTGAACGATCCACATAATACAGTGGCAGAGGGCCACACGTTATACAATTGCAGAAATGATCCACACAATACAGTGGCAGAGGGGTCACACATTACACAATAGCAGAAGTGATCCACATAGTACAGTGGTAGAGGGCCAGACATTATACAATAGCAGAAGTGATCCACATAATACAGTGGCAGAGGGGCCACACATTATGCAGTGGAAGAAGGATCCACATAATACAGTGGCAGAGGGCCACACATTATACTATGCAGAAGGATCCACATGATATAGTGACAGAAGGATCAACATTATACAGTGGAAGAAGGATCCACATAATACAGTGGTAGAGGATCACACATTATACAATGCAGAAGGATCCACATAATACAGTGACATAGGGGCCACACCTTATACAATAGCTGAAGTGTTCCACATAATACAGTGGCAGAAATATCAACATTATACAATAGCATAACTGATTCTCATAATACAGTGGCAGAGGGATCAACATTATACAGTAGCAGAAGGATCCACATAATACAGTGGCAGAGTGCCACACATTATACAATGCAGAAGGATCCATTTAATATAGTGACAGAAAGATCAACATTATACAGTGGCAGAAGGATCCACATAATCCCGTGACAAAAGGGTCCATATGATATATTGGCGGAGAGCCCACATTTTACAATAGCTGAAGGATCCACATTGTACAGTATTGTTTGAGAAACCATCATGTTGTCAGGTTTTTTTTCTCTCTTCCCAGGCGTTTGAAATAGCAGAAAAAGAACTTGGCATTCCTGCCTTTCTGGAAGCAGATGACATGGCACGATTGAAAGTTCCAGACAAATTGAGTGTCATCACCTACGTGTCCCAGTACTACAACTTTCTTAATGCTCTTCCACAATGTAAGTTTTCCTTATCTCATGTTTTGATTTCAAGTTTACATTTACCTCAACTAACCTATTTGCAACGTTTACTCATTGTAACCTAAAGAAATTACTTTTTAGAAAAAAAAACAGAAGGAAAAACCCACTTATTTGAGAACAAAGACGTCTATGGACTTTATATCACAAGCTCTCCCCTCATTATGGAATCTTAGCCCGAAAAATCTCGTGACCAAAAGACATTGATGCCTTTTAGCTCTAAAGTACTAAGGGAAACTAATATGAAGTGATCCAAACACTTTGTTGCATTTTACTAAGGTTCTATAGGAATCTGAAATCAAGTGATGCACCACTTTGATGCATTTTACGTCAAAGGTATTATAGGAATCTGATATCGAGTGATGCACCACTTTGATGCATTTTACATCAAAGATACTATAGGAATCTGATATCAAGTGATGCACCACTTTGATGCATTTTACCTGTAAGTACTATAGGAATCTGATATGAAGTGATGCGCACCACTTTGATGCATTTTACATCAAAGGTACTGTAGGAATCTGATATCAAGTGATGCACCACTTTGATGCATTTTATATCAATGGTATTATAGGAATCTGATATGAAGTGATGCACCACTTTGATGCATTTTACCTGTAAGTACTATTGGAATCTGATATCAAATGATGCAGCACTTTGATGCATTTTACGTCAAAGGTATTATAGTAATCTGATATCAAGTAATGCACCACTTTGATGCATTTTACATCAAAGGTACTAAAGGAATCTGATATCGAGTGATGCACCACTTCGATGCATTTTACATCAAAGGTACTATAGGAATCTGATATGAAGTGATGCAGCACTTTGATGCATTTTACATCAAAGGTACTATAGTAATCTGATATGAAGTAATGCACCATTTTGGTGCATTTTACATCAAAGGTATTATAGGAATCTGATATGAAATGATGCACCACTTTGATGCATTTTACATCAAAGGTACTATAGGAATCTGATATGAAGTGATGCAGCACTTTGATGCATTTTACCTCTCAGATACTATAGGAATCTGATATGAAGTAATGCACCACTTTGATGCATTTTACATCAAAGGTACTATAGGAATCTGATATGAAGTGATGCAGCACTTTGATGCATT
>JAOYNN010109614.1:0-11598 GCA_025770095.1 Goniobranchus kuniei | reverse complement strand
CAGACCCCCACTGCCTTGTGGGTTAGTTGTAAAACAAAGGCTAGCGGAGAGCCCGTACACAAACTGGCAGTAGGCAATGGGAAACCACTGCTGTAAATTCCCAAGAATATCATGAAGCAAAACTCAGAAATGTTATCAGCTGACAACGTGAAGGGGATTTGTGAATCAGATCCGAATCCCTCGTTCGGCAGGGACAGCCATGTGCAGCAGGTCGTAATCCCGCATCTGCTCGCACCAAAAACCAACCATCAAAAATAGCTACATGGAACGTGAGAACACTATGCCGAAAAGGTAAACGAGATAACATTGATCAGGAAATGAACAGAATGAAACTTAACATCTTGGGACTTGCTGAAGTAAGATGGAAAGGAGCGGTTTCTATCAAAGTAGGAAACAAAACCCTAATCTATTCAGGAGGAGATAAACAGGAAAGAGCTGTTGGGATATTATTTGATGAAACAGCAGCAAAATGTTCAGGCCCAGTTGCATGACAAGTTGCTAAGGGCTACCTTCCAGCTACATTCCTAGCTGTAAGCTAAAACGCCATAAGTCCCATTCAAATTTAACTTACAGTTAGGGTTTAGCTGACAGGTGTTAAGGGTGCAATTTTGACATGGCTGTGCCGCAGATCTAGACCTAGGCTTATGGTAAGCTTTCTGTTACGTAGGCTTAGGGTTAAAGTTTTCTTTCTTTCCTTTTTTAGTGAGCAAGCACTCGACATCGTGTTCGAGGCTATCTGTGTTAAAATTTATTCAGGTCATGGCCCGATGAGCGAGCTCTCGTTTCTATAGGTGCATAACAGGACGCAGGAGAACAAGTAGCTTTCACTGAAAACTCAACAGTCCCTGCCGCATGCTCTCTACTCTAACAGGCCTCTTTTGGCGCCCTGTCCTTGCCAGCTTCAACTTTATAAAAGCCTTCCTTGAACTCTCCATGACATAATGGATTGCTTTCTTGAAGTTGGCTTTCCTGCAAAACAAAAACAAAATGTTTTTACGCTTCGACAAAGCTGAGAATTTTTCTATTTCTTTATCAATCTTACAATCATCTATTACCTAAAATATGATAATCATATAAGTCATACAATGGAAAGAAAGACTAAATTCATGCCATAGAAGCCTATTGTTGTGCATGGCATCAGTCAAACCTTTATAGAGTGCTAATCTTGGATGGGTAAGTCTCTTTCACAAGTAGAGATAGATCAATCCTGATCTAGGTCCATATCTTGGTTCTCATGCCGACGGATCAAAAGGCAACTTCATAGATTCCTAGAAATGAACGGAGTATATTTTGGAACTCAACGTCCCATCCGCATTTTCCACCCTCCTGCTGTGGGCCTATAAATACTACAACAAGGGCAGGGATTGTGGACTAGCAGCAATTCCAGAAATACTCTTGATCTGGAAGCCTACCATTCTTTATTATGAAGACAGAAGTTATAGGCCTAATAATGATTGACAGAATCTAAAACTATATGTCTAGATCTCTCTCTCTCTCTCTAATAATAATAAAGAGAACGATACTTCTACTAATAAAAGGCTATAGATCTAATAATTGCTCGTTCATCAATAATTTGGTTGAAGAAGCACTGACCAGCAGCCTTGTCCACCAGCACTAGGCCTACTACAAGTTCAAGAACCTGTTGATCACCCTCACACCTTTGCACACAAATCTTGTCATTGAATATAAATATGAGTAAATAAAGAGGAAAATACTTACTTTGACTAGTTGACGACTCAACAGTTTCCAATGGGGAGGAAGATTCAGTCAGGTTCAAACGGAACTTGTTGAAGCAAACAAGTAAACAAATCAGATAGGAGCATAGATGTTGTTCAGTGCAAGCATGACTGATAGCCACATAGCATTGTTTGGATGTCGCGCGGTGCACAGTGGGTCAGGGTCGGTAGGAAAGTCGAAGGACGGGCCAATCATATCGCTGTATTTGTAAATCTATTTATAACACCCAATCAACTTTATTTTTACCCACGCCTTTGTAAGGTGATTGTGTAGAAATCGTTTCGTTCACAAATACCAGTACTCAAGGAATCAATTCTCCTTGAAATGCTGTTTACTTTGATACCAAACATGATAAGAGAAGATAAGCAGAAAATGGCGCTATCCAGGCTTGAAGTTGGCCAACTTTTGATATTTTCGAAGGACATTTGCTCAATCAATGATTTTTTTTTCCTATTTAGAGCTATTTTTCACCATTTTGACCTAGTCAAATCGATAGAGGAGGAATTGAACTTGAATATAATGTCAAAATCTAAAAATCGATATTTTGTAGGTTTTTCATCATATTTCGACTAGAGGCTCCCCTTAAACGTGGTCCACTGTAGTGAAAAGATGTATGTAAACATTTTAATAACAAATAATCATTTCTATTTGCATTGCTTCAGAATCCAGTATTTGAAGAGGCTGAACCAGAGTTCCATACAATGGCATTTTTCAAAACAACAATTAAAATTAGGAATGCATTACAGGTATGTCTTTGTAAAAAATACTTGATAATATCTGGGTAATGTAGATTTTGCTCCATATTATAAATTTTAGCATTACTCTTTATTATTTAAAGATATAAAGCTGAAGTTTTTAATCATATCCTTCTATTTTATATGTATTTTATTTGATAAAAATGAAATAAAACTAGTGATGAAATGGCTCCTGTGGTGCACAGAATGATTTAGATAGAGGCCAAGTATGATGTTCTTTGAGGTCTTCTAATATCATTTATATTTCATACTTAAAACTGAGTCAGGTATTCAGTACAGATTTATTGAAGGCTTACTTTCCTTATCTTTTCATGTTTGTCTTTTGTCATAGCATGAAATGATCCCTAATTTGTCACATGACCAAGAAGCATTGCTGATCAATTTGACACGACCAATCATATTGGCTCAGCCATTAGCCTTTGATAAAGGTAAACTTGAAGAAAGTCATTCATTTCGTTTACGGTAGAGATGTTGGTACATTGAAATTAGCATACTGGTAAGGGAATTAAGAAAGAGATGCTTTTTCTGAAATAATGTGATAAATCTTTAAAATTTTAGATCCTAAATGATAAATTGTATGTGGACAGTAAAGAAATAGCAGCACTGTATGTGCCAGACAAAAAGGGGTCACAGACTTTATATATTCCACACCTCTGGAAGGCTTTATCATTTCAACTCCTTTTTAATGCCCCTGGCGTAATAAATTCTAAGGGCGATCATAGAAAGAACGCTTTTATTCTTCATTAGCACCACATAGCGCCATCCAAAGCATAAATTGTTTTCTAATTTGTCACTTCATTAACATCTCAAAAACTTTTCAAAGCATATGAAAACATATGATGGCAACATTTTTTTCATATAAATGAAGTTGGAATTCCTTCTTGCGCTTTATTCATACCATCGTGAGTTTTCACCACCTGACACCTGTCATTGTCCACCTAAGGGGGTCTCGAACCGGAAGTCTGACATCTCACTAGGCAATCCAATTCAATAATACTGTATTTCATCCGAATATCAGAAATTTGCTAACAGGCATGTGCATACGCAATAAATTAAATTAAAAGATACAATGTTATATAATATGCACATAAAATTCTTGCGCAGAAGATATAATTTACTAAGATATATTCTACATGGGGATTGACCACAGTCACAATCTAATGTCATTTTCGAAACTGGGGACTAAAACATTAACGCAAGATCTGAGCAAAATTTGATATTCTTCCATTATAAAAAATACTTGATTAAAAATAGTTAAATGTCACAAGACAAGGTCAGTCAGTTAGGGGGGTCAAAGAAAGTGGAGAAGAGCAAGAATAAGCATTCTGTATGGACAGCCATCTGAAAAGAAAGGCATGGAGAGGTATGGAGAGGGGCAGCGCCTATAAGTAATGGAAAGCATAGAATCCCCCCTGTGACCATCCTAATGCAGTTTTCTTTCCAAAAAGATAATTAGCTACCTTTTACCAGGTTTTCATTTTAGGGATAGTTGAAGTGAAATACCTCCTCCAAGGATGTCTATTAGGCCTAGAATGCGGAAAGAGACATCAAAACCTCTGTGGTAGCTTGCAAGGTTGCCGCTTGGTTTTTATGAGCTAATGGCACTGCTCATTTGGCATAGCATGCCATTGTGTTACATAAATAGATCTTTGTGTAGTTTAAGGTAATTTCAATCTATGTAGATTTAGCTGGAACATCCTGAAAATTGAAGGCTGTACATGCTGTTTGTTTTCATATCAAGAGCTTCAAAGAAGTCTGAAAGGTTTTTAGCTAATGAGATTTGGAAAATAACATTCTTTGACTTACTCAAAAGCATCTATTCTTCTAGTTTAAACTATCTATTCTTCTACTTAAAAGCATCTATTCTTCTACTTAGAAGCATCTATTCTTCTCCTTAAAAGCATCTATTCTTCTATATAAAAGCATCTTTTCTTCTACTTAAAAGCATCTATTCTTCTACTTAAAAGCATCTATTCTTCTACTTAAAAGGATCTATTCTTCAGCATAACTTGTGTACTACTTTTGCAATGAATGTAAGTTAAACTGTACATTTCAAGAAAATGGAATCTTTTATGTAGCTTTTTTATTTGAAGCATAAAATGAAACCTGTGGATATTGCCATTTCATACCTATATCATTCCTTCCTTAGCCGTGTTGGTCTGGCTCAATTACAAAAATGCATATGAGTATTGGACAGAGCAGAGGATGGCACTGAATAAAGAGGTGTGTACAGTTTGTGTTGTTATTGAATTCTCTTATCACATAATATCATTTTTAAACATTGCCTGTTGAGAACATAAACAATGAGGATTCATTTCTGAATTTTTCAATTTTGTAGATCTGAAATTTTGCCTATATAATGTTTATTTGGTTTTGTAGATGCACATTAACATACATTATAACACTAATAATACATATTGACAGTGCCATTTTTCAAAGTATAACTCCAGATTTCCTTAATGTCACATTTTGGCACCAATATAATCCATATTGGATACTGGTTGTCCTATTTTAGATGGGAAATTTTAGACCAATGAAAATGGATCATTTTGTGATGTAATCTAAATGTATAAGATGAATGTGTTGGGCTTTAACTTAAAAGAAAAAGAAAAGAATTAAAAGTAGATTTTCAAAGGCTCCATACATGATGGACTTGTACATTTAGAGAAGAACATTGACAATTGGAATAATGTTACATTTTGAGCACTAACAACATTTTATATTTCATTTTGATGCATGCTGTAGGTGCTCACAGCTACTCGGCAAGTGATTGACAAGCTGCCTCAGTTTTCAACTGCCACAAGTCCTGCTATAAGCACTCTGTTTCTTCAACTGACTGTAGACGACATGGGCATTTGTGTTCCTCTGATTTCAAACCCTTTCCAGGTATGTTAACATTTTTGTTTCTAAGGTTAATTTTCTCAAGTTCCTGACGTATTTTCTTTCTCTGTTATTTAAGGCTACAAATTTATATAATTCAAATTTTATAGCAATGCTTTTGTGAATGTATAATTTATTCTGTGGGAGATAGTTTTTAAAAACCATGGTTACAGCTGAGTTGTTGCTTTTAAACTTTGTTCTTTTAAATGCATTTTCACCTGCTGCCAAATTGGCCCTTTTAAGAAAAACTGTATTCAAGTTTTTAATATTGGAGGTAGAAGTTCATAATTTTGACTTTAAGAATTCCCTTTCCAAAAGTTTTAGTGGCTGTAAAGTTTTTACATCCGTTTTACAACTGGTTACTCTTTAACTGAACTTTAAAACTGGCCCGCTTTTTGTGGTCATGTGGTATTTTTATATGAAACAAAAATGTTCATCTTTTGCCAACTCATAAATAAATGGAAAATCCAGTAGTGAGCTTGAGATATCTAAAAGTCTTTGAAAACCTCTGAAAACTTACTTAGTGCATAATTTTTTCAGGTCATCAATTGAATTCAGAACTCAAAATGTACAAAATATTTATTTCCCACCCACAGATGATGCCTGGACCTGGATTACAATCACCGAGAGTGGCAGAAGCAGATCAAGGTTCAGCTCTTGTTTTGACAGTGGAGAGCACACAGATATCTGCTTGCTCGTCTGGCTCCCTTGTGAGCAAGGGAAAGTTTAGAGGTAAGTGAACTGTCACCTATGGCTTTCTTCCAAATTTGATGTTAATAGTTATATCATTACAGTACTGACAGCCCTAAAATTTTGCCTTTTGAGATCCCAGTATGCCTAAGATCTCACTTTTCCCAGGAATCAGATGGATAATGTCTGTCACTTTCCGCTTCATGCTATAGAAACTGGGATAAGCTCCCACTGAATGAGCCAATTCAGCTCAAAAGGACTACTTTTTTCTATATAAATTTTCCTCTTAATTTGCTAGCCTAAGATCCCACTTTATGAGAGAAAGAGAGATGCGAGGCAAGGGCGATAATTTTGTATTATTTATGTTCTTGGCACGGCAAAGCTATTAGTAGGCTATTGTGTGCCATCTGGGTCTCGTTTAAAATGTCTTCTGAACTCACTATCTAGTCAAGCTGGGACTACAACTAGCCCCCAGTGCCCTGCATAACAGAGGGAATGGTCTCTCATAGACCATGCTTAGGTCTGAATGAGTGCATGCTTGTTTCATTCATTCCATGAAAGGCTCCACATAAATTTTGAAGTGAGGACCTATGATTGAGTATAGTGTAGCTTGTATACATGACCTTTCTTTAAGCTGTATTCAAAATATCCAAAATATCATGCAAAACAATGAGTGACTGACTTGACATGATGAAAGTGAAAACACATTTCTGTCCTTTAGATATGGCTATGGCCAGCCTTCTTGGCCACTTGTCCATTGGATGTCAATATGATGATTTTTGATGTCAGTGATTTTGTTCACTTTCTAGAGATCCGTTTGAAACAAATAATTTCTCATATTCCTCACACCTGGTCCAGTGAACATCCCACTTACCCATTTTTCTCAGGGATGGCATCATAAGTGGTCATTCCTATTCTACCGCTAAGATACTAGTGTCAACAGCCACTATTACTATTGCTGCTACTATTGCTACTTCTACTTCTATCACTACTACTTCATATCATTGACACAAATGAACCTAAGTATTTTTCATCAAACATTTACTCATTTCATTTTGTTGAGATCTATCTAAAGATAAATGTATTTTAAAGCAATAAACAAAGTATTATAATTATTTTAGGAAAATTGCAGCTTTTAGGCTTCTTTTTTCTTTTCCTTATTTTTGAATTCTTGAATTTTTTTCTCTCGTTTGGGCAAAAACAGGATTTTGTCTTCGCTTTGCTGATGACTTTGGGTCTTCCTGGGATGACTGGAAACCCTGGCCTACAGATTCTGGAGCTGTCATGAACCAGTGCAAAGTGCCATCAGGAACCTATGAAGTTTGCTCTAGAACTATCAACAAACAAGGTATTTTGTTCCTTATGAATTTTCTCTGATTTATTTTTATGACATATAAATGTGGCGGGGTTTTGATTTTATAAAGATAAAGATAAAGATTGCAATTATATAGCACTTTCCAACGTTCTACAAACAGTCTCAATGCGTTTCACAATACTTTATCCCCCTAGCAGACATACCTCCTGGGGAGTACACAGTAAAGTATAGCAGATACTGTGTAACAATACCAGCATATTGCTAGGCACTGATTTGACACCTGCAATTACGGTAGATTTTCATGCTTCAGGAAAAGAAACACCAGTAGTTGCTGTCGGGAATTGAACCCAGGACCTCCCAATCCGAAGCCAACACCTTAACCATTGAGCCATCTTTGTCCCCATTGAGGATTTTTGAAATTTTATTTTTTATGACAAAATTCTTTGCCTTTTTATTGTTTTATTTTGCTTCTTAGAAGAATTCTGCTGCCATGTGGTTAAACTATCTAAGTATTCTCGGAGTTAGATTAGATATATGATTGCCATTTTTGTTGTGAGAGTATAATATTCTGAATACCTTTGGACATTTGAATATTAATTTTCAGAGTAATGAAGGCATTTTGAGAGCTTAAAAAAACAAGATAAGCTGTGGAAATGTAAGTCAAGGGATTATGATAAATTTGCTATTATTCGCTCTGTACAGGACATAATGCAGTATTCTCAAATCAGATCAGCTAACTTTCACCATTATTACATTCATTCTTCATCTCTAGATACAACTGGTAACGCCAAATGGATTCTCAATGTACAGTGGGAAATGAAGGGTATAGATGTCCACCTGGATACTGATATTGGCAAGCGTTTCACCTTACTCGGCCACACGCTGACCATGCTGGCTGGACAGTCAGATGACCCATACATGAACATGACCAGCCAAGTTAAAATGTCAGATGACGACGACGATTATGATGACAAAGACGTTGATGATGAAACCAGCCCAAGCACACCAGACACCCAAGGAAATAGCGAAGAGGTGAAATCTTGATTTTACTTGTGGTTAGAAAGGGTGGCCGATAGCTCAGTTGGTAGAGCGGCTGACTGCCATGCGAGGTGGCCTGAGTTCGACCCCCAGCCGAGCAGTTTTTTTTCTTGGCCCTCTGTTCCCCCAGCAGTATAAATGGGTAGCTAAGTCTTTCTAGACTTGGCGGAAGTAAAGTCGGCGTGGAAAGCAATGGCAAACTACCACATTATGCCGTATGCCTAGTATAATTAGGGCTCTACTCCTAATTCCCCTATACTCAGTCATGGGTTCGGGACTAACTTTACTTTGCTTTTAGAGTTTAGAATGGGCAACAACGAATATTAAAATGAATTATTTAGCATATGATGATGCATGATTACCCATAAAAGTAGATTGTATTTTTATATGATACCATACTTATGAAAATTCTACAATTGACCCATGCTCTGAATCAGTATAAATGAACATTAATTGGTAACAGGATATTTTTTCTTTAAGATAGTATTTTTAGTCATTTAACAATTTAGTTGTTTGTTTTTTTTGTTTGTTTTATTTTGTTTTTTTTTGTTTGTTATTGTAATCATTATAAACAAATAACAGTACTTGGAGTTACACAGTGAATGATTGATGACAGGGTGGTTTTTCTTTTTGTGATTCAGTTTAGTCACTAAATTTGTTTTGTTTTATTTCTTTTTTTTTTTTAACAAATTAATTTCTACCATTATTTTTGTTACATCATTTTCTCTTCTGTTTTTTGATGATTGGAAATGATAATTACAAGCTAACTCTTTTGTATATGACTTTATTATTTTTTTTCTGTCTTTTTATTTAATATCTGATGAAGATGCCTTCTTGTCCTTGTCCAGTATCGAATGAGTAATAAATTTAGATCATAATAATATGTAAGATTGTTACATGATGTCTCCATTCCTATTTATTTGGGTACAGATTTTATGTTCAGGCTGATTATATACTCCTCCTCCTTCTTTTTCTTCTTCTGCACCCATTGAAGTACACTCCTCCTCCTCCTTTTTCTTCTTCTGCACCCATCGAAGTATAGTCCTCCTCCTCCTTTTTCTTCCTCTGCACCCATTGAAGTATACTCCTCCTCCTCCTCTTTCTTCTTCTGCACCCATTGAAGTACACTCTTCCTCCTTCTTTTTCTTCTTGTGCACCCATTGAAGTACACTCCTCCTCCTTCTTTTCCTTCTTCTGCACCCATTGAAATGTACTCCCCTCCTCCTTCTTTTCCTTCTTGTGCACCCATTGAAATATACTACCACTCCTCCTTCTTTTTCTTCTTCTGCACCCATTGAAGTACACTCCTCCTCCTTCTTTTTCTTCTTCTGCACCCATTGAAGTATACTCCTCCTTCTTTTTCTTCATGTGCACCCATTGAAGTACACTCCTCCTCCTTCTTTTCCTTCTTGTGCACCCATTGAAGTACACTCCTCCTCCTTCTTTTTCTTCTTCTGCACCCATTGAAGTATACTCCCCCCTCCTCCTTTTCCTTCTTCTGCTCCCATTGAAGTATACTCCCCCCTCCTCCTTCTTTTTCTTCTTCTGCACCCATAAGTATCTGTTATCAAATTATTCAACCAACTGATCAGCTGACAAATCAATCTTTCAATCAATAAGTCTCAGTGTTATGCTTCCTGTTTTTTGTTTTTTCTTCTTCCTCTTCTCCTTCATCATCATCTTATTTTTCGTAGCCCTTCTTCTTCTCCTTTTATTTTTCTCCTTTCATTTCTTGAGCTTATTCCTTTCGTCCTCCCCCAGTGATTTCTTGTAGTTTTGTTCTAGTCTGTTCTAAAGATCAGCTGTATTTTATGACCTGATATAATCTGTTCACAGGATTTGCAATCAAAGAGACGGACAAGCCTTGCATCTGACATATTGCCAGAAGAGATATTTTCTGATCGATTTGATCCGAAAGAAAGGGTCAGAAAAATAGAGCAAGAAATGAATGAACAAGCTAAAATCGTGCAAGAACTGAAGTAAGTTGTGGCTTTCTCACCTGAAGTCATTTCTTTAAATGATCATTCTAATTATCTTACTTCTATCAAGATCTTTTCCATGAAGCTATAATGTATCTGTGTAGATGAAATTTTATCAAAGAAAACTTTTCTTTTGTTCACTTACAGAGAATGCGGAGCCACAGAAGCAACAATTGAAACAGAAAGGAAGAGATTGGATGACCTTCAGTCACTGCTGTTCCAAGATTTCCGCCGTGACATTCTGGATATGCTCAAACGTAAAGGAGACAAGGTAAGAAAAAAGAAAGATAGCTAAAAAGAAATAGCGACACTTATCATTGGCTTTTAGATCAAGTCCGTAGTGGAGGGGTAATTATTGTTATTGAGTTGACTATCACACAGGGCAGCCTGTCTTGGGTTCAATACTTTCTTGCGATGGTCTTTGCTTGGTGCCCTTTTGTATATCCTTGGGGAATGCATTTGATTGCATATCTCCTACTTCCTTCTCAGGTGTAAATGAATACCTGGCTTTCAGAAGTGAATGACCTTGTCAGGTGACTAGTGTGATGGGCTTAACAGGCCATTCCATTGTTTGACTCCCATGCAGTTCAGGAGGTGTTGGAATGGAAAAGCTGTGTGGTTAGATAGTATGAAGTTTTTGAGCAGGCACAAATGTGGGGAATGGACTTGTCATTTTATCTGTAAAAATGTGACTTTAGCTTTCAACAGGCTTGCCCAAATGTTTCTCCTCTTACAAATTTTCACATTCTTGGACTTTCCTTTTTCTTTTCTCCTACCTCTTGTCATTCTTTTCATCTTTCCCCTTTTCTGCCAATATTCACCTTCATAGTTGTCCTTGCTACTCGATAAGAAACCATATAGGCCTAGTGAAAATGTTAGATTTTCTTTATTTTTTTTTTCTCTTTTTTCTCTTTATTATCAGCTTGTTTCCTTGGGTTTCTTTTCATACATTTATGTTTCAGTGAATGAGGACATGATTTTATCAACTTTTATGTGGCAAATTACTCTCATTCTTTCTTTTAGTATTTGTATTACATGGCCCGGTAGCTCAGTCGGTAGAGTGGCTGACTGCCATGTGAGGTGACCCGAGTTCGATCCCCAGCCGGGCAGTGGGTTTTTTGGGGGCTCCTTGTTCACCCAGCAGTATAAATGGGTAGCTAGGTCTTTCTAGACTTGGCGGAAGTAAAGTCGGCGTGGAAAGCAA
>JAOYNN010109503.1:0-11600 GCA_025770095.1 Goniobranchus kuniei | reverse complement strand
TTAAGTTTATCTAAATTTGGATAGGAAATAAGAGTAGAAGGTGATATTGAATTTTATGATGACAATGGCTTTCTGGCAGAACTTAATGTATCTCACGACAACGAAATGTCAAACTCTGATAGTGATTAAAGCAAAAGTGAAAGTAGACCTGATGGGCATGAGCGGCATTGGTCCTCTGATCTCGAGCCTGTCCTTTCAGCAAATTTAACTATATTTATATTCAATACTTTTTGTCTCAGACAAAAAAGGAATTCTTTTAGAAGCTCTCAAAAATTCTGAATTTTTAATCTTTCTCCCAGTAACATGAAATTTCACAAATTTGTTTCAAATTAGATTTGAAAGAAATATTTCAAACTGGGGAAAAATAGAGGATGGGGTGTTTGTCAATGAAGACAATTCATACCTTTGGTCTAGCTGTCCGTAACTCTTTGACAGCTGTCTTGGAAAGATCTTCCCCTTCTGCAGCTTCTTCTTGTATTGTAGTTATGAGAGGAGCTGTCCTGTTGGGAGTGAGATGGGGAAAAAATGTAGGCCAATAATAATACTAAATCTTCAATATCAACGTTTATTAATAAATACAATACAGACATTGATTCAAACCAATCATGTGTGAAACTTCTCTTATTTTGAAGAGCCTTTAGACATAAAATATTCAGATATTTTGATTAGACAGTCAGAGGACCTATCCATAGGTCACACAATATTGTTGTACTATCATATCTACCACACAGATTTGATGAAAAGGCTTTCAGTCATAAGTTCCCATGGTGGTTTTTTTTTTTTGGTTACCATGATAACGGTCGCCATCTTGAATATTTATGTTCAAACTTCACATGCAAACAGTGCGAGTCAGTATCTAAAAGAAAACAACGCAATATTTTTATTTTTATGTTTATTTGTGGTTTCATGAATTGTTTGTATTGTGTAGAAATATGCAAATTTACCATGAAAAAAAGGTATAAATACATTTTGAAAAATATTGTGATGTAGTTTTCAAAGGATAATGAATTATCATATACATGCATAATTTGATGTAGAAATTTTAAAAAGTAAAATTATATACAAATTTAGGTTAGTAAATGACATATTGAGAAAACACGATTGAAATTTCATAACATGAAAAACAAATAAAAACAAACCTTCCTACGCATAAATGCTCAAAACATACCTGCACCATACGAAAAGAGGCCTTACTCTGCAAAAGTGCTTCCTTATGGGCCTTTTCCTGAGCCTCTACTCACTTCTTACGCCTTTTCTTGGTTTCCTGGGAAGTTTCAAATTCACTGCAGTAGAGATGCTGCTTATCTCTTGTTCCATGAAGTTTGATGGTATTTCTTCCCAGGTCAAAACCCAATTGACTCCTTTAAAAAGCAAATTCCCTCTGGGCCACTATTGAATTCAGCTGCTGCTAAAATCAGTCCAAATTCAATCCTTTTCAATGGAATGTTTCCTTGAGGCAGTTCTATGCTTATACAATCACCAAGGGTCACGGCTAGGGGGGCAGTACATAAGCTGGGGCAAATCAACCATAGAACAGCCATAACAGATACTGGAGAAGATCAACTTTCTTACATCTTCAGCTGTCCTATTGCCTATGATTGTCCGCGTGTAGTTTATGGTCAGTTGCCTGACGCTTTCTTGAGTGAGACGGCCGTAACCTGTACTGCTCAAAGTGATGCCTCTTTTCCTGGAATCATGGAGAATATTTGAAGCGCAGTTCCTTCAACCTATTACATGCCTTAGAATCTCCATCACGGACTAGCATGGCATATGGAAATGATGCTTCTCTAATGAATGTTGCCACAGAACTTCAGCTGCTTGCATTTCCATCATCAATGATGATTCAGTAACATTTTTTGTGTAATCTCCGCTTATGGCATGTTGTTGCCATCCTTCATATCGCTGTGGGTTCTTGTTTGACCCTCTCATCTGTCTTGGCACAAATATGGCAATCTGAACTCAACACATGGCCATCTAAAACAAGCCTGGTGAAGACATCAACACAACACATCCGATGTTGACCAGTGATTTGTGGCCCCGGATAAGCCATGAGCCGTCGAAACAGACAGTAATATCAGGCACATCAGTGAACCTGTCAGCACCTTGTAGCGAAGAAAACGATCTTTAAAATGAGACCTTGAATGGGTGTGCTAATGTACTTGAATTGGGAGTTTTAGGACAGCAGAGTCAGTGGAATTTGGGAAATGTTTCCCCCTTATGCCTGCACAGCAGCGATAACGAGTGTAGGGCTGTCAGACACTGTAATTTGATGCCGGCTCAGAACTAAGTTGCGGGTATGAGCGCTCTATTAACAGCGTCTTTCTCAGCTAATTCGATGAGAAATCACCAATGCCATCTTTTTTCTTCTAACCAAGATCAATTAAAGTTTAAATTTATTGGTCACGCTTGCTCAATTCTTCGAGGATCACTATCACGGTCGGCTGAACGAAAACCATGTAAGGTCTAGCCCAGACTTACTTGCCATGTTTACTATCGAAGCATGTTAGCCTATTGTTATGACTGCCAAAGCATTGCCGGAAACATGTTAGAAAAAAATCTAGATCACGGGAGTCTATCATATTCCAAAAAATTCTTACGCAACCTTTCTTTCCCCTTGCGCCAATTAATTTCTTCCGCACTCTTTTTGCAAATACA
The DNA here is from genome assembly GCA_025770095.1 of Goniobranchus kuniei. Taxonomy (NCBI): domain Eukaryota; kingdom Metazoa; phylum Mollusca; class Gastropoda; order Nudibranchia; family Chromodorididae; genus Goniobranchus; species Goniobranchus kuniei. The sequence continues at coordinate 8,945 of JAOYNN010109503.1, read as the reverse complement.
AAACCACAGCGGGCGGAAGAAGAGTGTCTGAAAGGACTTGACGAGAAGCAATTGTGAAGGTACCTCACAACGCCCAGTGTGTGTTCGGTATTGGGGAGGCGAAAGCGCCGTCACTCAGCGAGCGTGTGTGTTGTGTGTGCCTATGGCTAAGTGCGCGGCAGCAAAACGGAGAGCGAGGGAGAAGCACACGTTCATTTCTTTGCCTATTATTATTATGCTCATAATAATCGCTTATGGGCTTGAAGCGCGATGGTAAATAATATTATTCTAAGAGGCACTCTCAAAGAGATGGAGAGAAAGAGAGAGAGAGAGTGGGAGTCAGCCTGATTTTGACTGTTTTGATATTGTTGAATGCCCGCCAATTGGCTGAAGATTTACAGGTCTGCACACACAGCTCACATTCAGCACACACAACATTCATACAAAGACAAACCATCAGGTTAAGGGACATGCGCACACAAACCATCAACATTCTCACCCACAGGGCACATCAGATTTCCAACTAAACTACTCAAATGTCCACAGTCTATAACAGATTTTTGAAATGTTGTAGCTCGATTCTTCTGTCCATGGAAATGTTTTGAAGAAGCTTTCATGTTTTTGGACCTGTCAACAGTCTTAATCATTGCGAGGCTCCTCTCCAATGGTTGATGGCGCTGAAGGTGTGGCGGTAACTGTGACACAGGAATAATATCATGTTTCCGTGTCACTTGACTCCAGTAGATTGGGGAGGAGCCATGGTTGCAGAGCAGATGATGTGGAGGGCCCAAGTTGCATGCCAGATGTTGATGGGCACTCCTCAAATGACAACGGTGACATGGAGGTCCTGTGCAGTCCAGCTGTGGAGGGCCCAGGTTGTAATCCAGATGTCGATGGGCCCTCCTCAAATGACAATGGTGACATGGAGGTCCTGTGCAGCCCAGATATGGAGGGTCCAGATTGTATGCTAGATGTTGATGGGCCCTCCTCAAATGGCAATGGTGACATGGAGGTCCTGTGCAGCTCAGATGTGGAGGGCCCAGCTGTAAGCCATATGTTGATGGGCCCTCTTCAAATGACAATGGTGACATGGAGGTCTTGTGCATCCTAGATGTGGAGGGCCCAGGTTGTAATCCAGATGTCACTGGGCCCTCCTCAAATGACTATGATGACATGGAGGCCCTGTGCAGCTCAGATGTGGAATGCCCCTCCTCAGAGGAAAGGCCTACAAGGGAGGGTGAAGGCCATAGATGTGAACAGGTGAAAGAGGTTGAGGGACTCTCCTCTGGCAGAAGAGGAGATGTAGGCTGGTGGTGATCTCTGGGGAATAAAATAAAAAAACACTGATTCTTTAGAAAATGAAAGTTAAAACACACACACACACAAAAACGTAGACTTACTACTACTACTGCTGCTAACTGCAGTTCTATTATAGAGAGAGGACACTGAAAATAGTTGCAACTCATTTGAGAATTTCGAATCTGTTATGAAACAAATGGAATAAATAGCTTTATCATATCAGCTTGAGGCTTGGTCACTCAGTAGGCCTTACACTGATGCACACACATATGGTGCAGTACCGGTGGGCATGCATAATATTACCATGGCATGCGGCTCACAAGTATCGCAAACACACAGAGACTTCATTGCAAGTATGCTGCTTAAAATACCAATACAGTAGGTAACACTGTTTATGTCTACATCTATGTCTGACTATCTCTCCATCTGTCTTTGGATGTGTGTGTGCAAATGTGTGTCTATCTGTCTCTCTCTCCCTCCTACCCTCCATCCTCTCTCTATCTCTCTCTTTGCCTGTTAATTTTTTTATATTGAAGGTGTGCGTATAAGACTTTCGGTCCCGTTCAAACTAGCCTGCTTGGGCTTGTAGTCAAAATGGGACTATGTCTCTACCTCTACATAATAATATTATATATCTCTACTCTATTCTCAGCAAACATAATTTTTGCTAAAAGTAAAAGTTTTCATTAGAAAGGAAAAAAAAGTACTTACTTCAACTGGGCTTTGCATTCGTTCCCTTTCCCATGCAGCTTTCAGCTGAATATGTCTTTTACTTGGTTTTGGCGTTGTGAAAACAAGAAAAAGTAATATAAAAAACGGTAAAACAATTAGAAAACAAACTCTGGACTGGATGATTCAAGGAACAATAGTGTGGTAAACCCATGCTCATGTTTACAAAAAGAAACTCCTCAGCTAATTCGCGAGCCTCGAGGGTGTAGCCAATCTGAAGTCAGTATTAGGTAACATAACCAGGATTCCCATGAAGAAGAGGGGGCATATGCTCCAAAAAGCGCTGCAACACTTCTTTACCTTAAATAAAAGTTGCTCTCTCCTCCCTCGTGTATGGCGATTGTATTAAGCTGGTTGCCTGAGATGCTAAGTAGGACAGTGTTTGAGCTCACTGCAAGCAATTGTGAACAGAAATTCCCTGCCTGATGAGGCAAAACGAAGACACATTTTCCAGCTAAATTTGCCTAAGCTTTTCAACTTTCTGACCTCTCTTTATTACTACCCTTCATGTAAATATTCATTAGAAAAAAAAAAATTCTTTGATTGAACAAGGTTTGAAATGATTTTTCAAAATAAGTTTGCAAAAGAAATGAAAAATCATATTTCTACCCCAAAGTTATGAATTTCAGGGCCACACGTCCCCTTAAATGTTGACCATTGTTCTGTACTAGTACTTATTTAAATCAAATCTTCTACCATATGTATCACTTTCATTTGTAATGAATTTAAGTGTCCTCCTGGTAAAAAAATGTATTCCCACAACTTATCACTTAGCTAAAATTTGAACAGCAAACAAAACAGCAATAAAACAAAAACAAAAAACATAAAAAAGAAGAAAAAAAAGAAAATTAATTCATTTGTTTACTTTATTCTAGACTTATCATTTAGCTTATTACAAAAAGCTTACAGTTATTGCCACTAATTTAAAAATGAAGAACATTGTCACATGCTTTAGAAAATAAAATAGGCCATACCATGTGAGTGCTTCAATCCTCTGCAAGCTACTCTCAACTGAACTTTGTTTCTGCTGCCTCACATACTCCAGAGCACCATCAATTGATCCACCTGCAGCTAAGATCCAATAAAAGAAAGTGAACAAATTTTGCTAGATGTTACATGTGCTGACATTGAATATAAGACAGAGCATCAATAATCTCAGATTTCAGTTCATTCTGGTGAAAAATTATTTTTTACAAAATTGTTAACATCATGAAATTTAAAAAATTCAGATTTTAATGAGGATCATATCAAGTATAATCTTGAAATGACTGAGTAGTGAGATCAAAACTAACTCCTTGTGTGCCAAAAAGGAAATAAGCATTTAAAATAAACTATCAGTTTGATACATAACAATATAAGATAACTAAATGAAGAGATGATTTAGTTTTATCACAAAAACAACAAATTAACGCTGGCCATCAAACCCAAACTGTGCACACTGATAACTACTGAGGATGTTCTACTGCTCTTTGACTTTGAGTACAAAAGTACTCCCTAGATTGCATGTGACCCTTACACTTACAGTATTTTAAAGTCATGCAATGCACACATCAGGGGTAGGTTACCGAATAATGCCTCTCTCCCTCTCCCAGAAAAATTCCCCTTCTTGTGAGGATACAAAAGAGAGTCTGACATAAGAATAACAGACGACAGAAGAAGCTCTCACTCAACGCTCACTCGCCTTTTACAAAATGCATGGCGAGCACTGGCAGTGGGACTCTTCTTTCACCTCTCAGTTGAGGACCATGGAAACGACAGAGAGATAAGGATAATGGGGTAATCATAGTTCACATCCAATAAAAATATCCATTCAATGTATCTTTTCATCTCTGTTTGCATCTCTTTGCTATGTAATGAACACCTGTACTTGTCTTAAATTTTAGGGGACTGATAATCTGATCTTCTGAGCTTTTCATACAGCGCTAAATCCACTAAATGTGCTCAAAGCACTTTACAGGTGTTCCTCGACAGGCCTTTTCCAACCATAGAAAGACTTCAATACAGAAGGATCTATACCATCTTGTAGGGCTGTGGAGTCAGTCAGAGTCCGGAGTCGTAGGGTTTTTTTTAGTGGAATCGGAGTCATTTTAAAAAATTGACTGGAGTTGGAGTCATGAGAAAATTAAGCCGGAGTAGAGTCGGAGCCACAGAAAAAAAAATTGGGAGGAGTCGAGAGTCGAATAAAAAAGATATGAAGGGACATGGAATGATCAGATTCAATGAGAATCCCAAGATCTTTAATTTAAATTAATATAGGTATCCCAAAAGTAAGGCCCTTAAAATCTGTCTCTTTAAGGATGTTCTGCCTATGCCCAGATTCGTATAAAATTTCAGTTTTGTTATTATTTAATATTTAACTTCCTCTAGTAGAAGTAAAAAATTTGCTCTGTCAAACTATCATCAACATCAATCAACAAAGCAGCATCATATATATCTGGGTGTCTTCCAAATACAAAAAATCAAATTTAGCAAATATATTGGACAATATAGTGGGATCCAGGACCGATGCCATAGGCACCTACATGTAAGCAACCAGTTTACAGACCTTTTCCATTTTCCCCAGCCTTGGAGCTCAATAGTTTGAAATTTCTGTACTGGCATTTAAGAATAGGTAAGATTTTATGTTGGTACAAAGAAGAAAGAGGGATTGAAACAGCCTTCGAGAAGAATTTGAGATAATTTTAAATTCAACTTTCTTGCATGTAAGATTTAGGCGCTGCAGTTGCAGTATAAAAGATCTAAATCAATAAACTCAACTCTTGAGTATCTCTTGATACTCACCAGCAAATTCTTTGACTGTGAGATGGTGCAGTTGCTGAAGGCAAAAAAAGATTTTAAAAATTGACAATGAAATAAAATGCACAATTTGGATGAGAGCAGGTGTATTAAAATATCAAACATTCTCCCTACCTGATCAAAATGTAGCATAAAAAGACAATATGTATATATATCGCAAAAAGGAGTCTTTTTTTTAGCTCTTTTAAAATCATGGATCATACAAAATTCAACCAATAAAAAAGGACTGGAAAGAAAGAGTTAAAAATGAAGGACCAATTTTACACTGACCATGATCCTTAAAACTTTTTCAGCCTTCCCTTCCTATGTCCTCAAGCAATGAACCATGTAAATTGAAGAAAACCTGATATGACAATAAACTAAATAAACAAAAAACTCACACACAAAAAAAGGAAAAAGACTAAATAAATTTTTAAAAACCTACTTCTAGTCAAGCCTACAATTTTATTTGACCACCAGTCATTCTGAAATGTTACTGTAAGAGCAGAGTGCCAATATCAACAGTGAGAGCCAAATTCCAAGCAAGGACCTATTTATTAAAATTTGAATTCGTTAGGTGATAGCCAGTGCTACAATAACATTTCAAGCATGTCACCACTTTAAGCGCTATAGAGTTTGAGATCAATTATTCAAAATCAACAAAATGGCAAAATCTTACCCAGGGTACATTTGTCACCTGTGCAGCAGTAGTTCTTTGAATTTTAAGCACCATACTGGCTTTTGATTTTTCAAGGTCCTTAAGGATTGACTTCACTATGGGTCAAAAATAGAATAATAATCAGAGTAAATTTGTAATGTCTTGTCTAATGAAAAGATTGTAAAATCAACCACACTCAACAATGATGTATTACTTCTCTACCATTTAATTTTGAAATTCCTTCTTTTCATAGCTCCGTTTCCATGCAATTGTTATCAATGAGTTTGCATTCTGTTCATTTCAAATTCATACTGTTTGGAAAGCAAAATCCCAAGGATCACTCAAAAATGTGTGCATATATTGTTATAAATATTCAAATGTCATTGGGATACAAATTCAAAGGTCAAGTCTGACAACAAAAAAACCCCAACAAAACAAAACTTAAAAAAAAAAAAACCCAACCAAATAAGAAACAAACTGAAGAAGACAAAAATTAAAGATCCTGCTTGTTTTTTTTTCACAGGAAAAATGTGAAGGAAGCAAAGTCCTAGATTCTAGAATCTAATTAAAGGTGCTAGTATTAAAAAGGGAAGAGAGAAGAGTAAAGAGCTTCTTGAATGTGAGTCGTTTTTATTATAAGACATCCCTAGATCAAAAACATATATCATGCATGCTCTTTCCAAATGAAATTCCAGAAAAGAATTTGTCTTTTGCAAATACAGGTTCAGACCCCTGAGAGTTTTCTTGGGATCTCACCCCAAGATGAAGTAAATTTGGGAGATGTTATCATGCTAACGCCTCCTCACCAAAAATGGTCCGGAACAATACCATCAAACATCTCTCACTTGACTCTTCAATTTCACAGAAAAGGAAAAGGAGACTCTCTAAATAGGATGCAGCACAACAAGTGTAAACAATTGTCTTGCTGAAGTAATGTAAACGCCAAAGAGGGTGTTGGCATTGCTGCCCACAGTCAATTGGAGGCCTCTGGATCCAGGATGCCTTTTCCAATCGTACAGAAAAGCCATGAATGGGGAGGCAAAATTGGCTGGTTCCATGTCGCGTTTTACACCATCTCTAGCATTGAGCCTTTCTGTCATCTCCCCTGCTGCAGAAGCTCTACATAAGAACCCCAAGAGGATAATATGCATACTTCTTTTTCTTTATTATATACTGTTCTGAAACATTAAGGAAACAATAACTGAGAATTATTTTTCAACCGTTCCAATTAAAATTAATGAGAGCTCATTCATACAACCTCTGGAATTAAAGTCATCTAAATACATTTGAAGTTGCTGTCGTTGATGGCTCTCTGACATTTCTGAATCCATTGCTGCATCAGGCAATTTCACTTTAGAAGTGGTCTTTGGACGAGTGGATCTTTTACGAGGCATTATTACTGTTGAAACAAACAAAAACCAGGTTAATTATAACATAAATCAAGTTCAACTATGTTTAATAATTATATTAGGCCTATCACTGCAAAAATCTATGTTTGCTTAAATTTTGAACCTTTTTTTCAAGAGACACAAAGACATAAAACTTGACAACCTATTGATGCCTAGATCAATCCACACTTATTAAAACAAAAGGTACCGGTACCTAGGGATAAAGAGGAAATATTCATGGTTATAAAACACATTACTGACCAACCCTCCCACCCTTTGAGTTTGAGATACAGGCTTTTATTGTGGGAGGGGATTCACTCAATTTATTATCAAAGAAGATGAGATTTGGGGGAGTTCTTCCCTTCCATATAACCCAGCCATTCTCAAGTACCTACTTTGTTTTAAATGAATCCCATGATTCAAGCCAAGTGTACAAGGCAGGGCGTTCCCTCCTGTACCCACATGAAACTAAAGCATCTGAGTTTAAGGCATACAAATGCAACAATGAAAATGTAAAAAGCAAACAACAAATGTTTCCCAGATTTTAATGAGAGACTTTGGCAGCCAGAGTTGCAGACTATAATTGCTGCAGTATCGAGGGAATAGGAAATATGCACATAATGTATGACATAATGACAGCCACTCTAGTCTACCTTGCATCAGTTTGATGATTTTTATTATCGTAAGGAAAATCTTCTTAGATCTAGGCCTACACATTAATTTTAGGGAGTGTCTACGTGTACGGTAACCTTGTACCTAGATCCACGATCTACATACACGTTAAAACAATGTACCTAGATCCAGTCTACGTACACGGTAACCTTGTACCTAGATCCACGGTCTACATATACGATAACCTTGTACCTCGATCCATGGTCTACGTACATGGTAACCTTGTACCTAGGCCCATAGTCTACGTACAAGATAACTGGGCAATGCACAGACTGTGAGTCTACGAACATGGTTACCAGATGCATTGTGTCTTCCTCTCTCACCCCCCTATCTCTCACACACACACACAGGCACGGACACACCACATGAGGCATAAGCTTACTGCTGTAGCAACATGCCAATCGCCATTGTCATACATGCTCACACTAACATACAGTCATGGGCATCCCCGTTCAAGATCTTCATAAAGCCGAAAAATACAATGAAGACTTAGTGCTTTAGTGCCCACTTAATTGATTACAATCTCTCTCTCTCTCTCCGATTCCACCATCACAAGCTGAATTAATTGTCCATTAAAAAAAGTCTTAAATATGCACATTGGGAAATCAGAATTCGACAATGTCTGATACTGATGGTGAAAATGATAGAGCACTGTACCTTGCTTCAAGTTCAGGCTGTCACTGGCATACGATAAGAGTGATTTGATAAACTGCTGAAGGCATTATGGCTGGTCGCATGTAAACCATAATTGCAGGGAACATTGCTAGCAGTAGCATGCCTTGCGTTTCGTGAGATGTCCCCGTGGACCTCCAAAATCTCCAAAATAGGAGGGGAGGGGGGGGTGAAGCAAAAATGAGAGAGGGACTGTGAGAGAGAAAGACACAAAACATCCGGTAACCGTGTACGTAGATCCACAGACTATGCATTGCCCGGTTACCATGTACGTAGAGTGTTGGTCTATGTCTGTCTGGGTACAAGGTGGTACAAGATTACCTTGTACGTAGACTGTGGCTCTAGGTACAAAGTTTTACCGTGTACGTAGACACTCCCTAAGGTTAGGGTTAGGGTTACTTCCAGTTGCGCACGACAACTTTAGAATCCACTTCCAAAGATTTAACTGGTAACAACAAAAATCACCATGATAGGCACAATACCAAGGTCTAAGACTACGGACTAAGGTACGGTTCACGACTAACAAAAAAGCTACCAACTGCAACAAACCACTGAGTGAGCTACAACCTATCTTTCCTCTAATCTAGACTAGATCTAGATCTAGTTTCACCTGCAGATCTTTTCGAGTAATTGGTGCTACTCGCACGAGGTCGGGTGGCAAGCATTTTGCTAGTCGCACGAAATCAGATGGGTAGTGTTTTGCTAGTCGCACGAAATCGAGTGGGTAGCGTACAGATGATTATTGAGTATGAATCTAGATCCAGAAACTAGAA
>JAOYNN010109392.1:0-11601 GCA_025770095.1 Goniobranchus kuniei | reverse complement strand
TGTCTATACCTGTATAATTTGCATAATCGCTCACATTTATTCTTGCTTTTAAAACCAAAACCCCTTTTCATATCAATACAGGAAACCGGAAGCATGTGCTGCCAGCAGGCTTCAGGCATTGCGTCCAGATGTCATCCACAATTATTTCCAAGAGCTAAAGCTTGTGCTGGATAAGCTAGGTCTCCATAACAAGCCACAGGCCATCTGGAATTGTGACGAAACTGGCCACCAGTTTACCCATGTGCCGGCCAACGTCATTGCCGCCAAAGGCACAAGAACATTACATGCAAAAACATCAAATACCAAAGAGAATATCACAGTGCTTGCATTCATAAACGCTGCAGGTACAGCCATGTTCCATTCTGCATTGTAAAAGGCAAACCTGTCAAGCCGTGCAGTCTTTTGCTGTGCAAGACACTCCCAAGAACACGCCCTGGACATTCCAGGAGAATGCCTGGATGTGTGACATTTTGGGCGAAGAGTGGTTTAGGAATTTTTTTCTACCAAACTGTGGCCCTGATCGACCACAGCTTCTTCTGTTGGACTCACACAGAAGGCCATGAGGTGGTGGAATTGCTGCATCTGGCGAGGCAAGAAAACATTGTTGTTTTAGATTTCCCTCCCCACACCACACAGGAGCGGCAACCATTAGATAAAGTTGTTTGTGGGCCCTTCAAAAGGCAGTACTCGAGCGTTTGCACGGAGTTTATGTCAAAAAATCCCCATAGACTCAACAAAGCAACATGGCCCAAACTCTTCAACGAAACGGGAAAAAACAATGAGGCCGGAGTTGCTTTCAAAAGCATTTGAGGCAATGGGTATTGTCCCCTTTAATGCTGGCATTGTCGACACCACCATGTTTATCCCCGCAGCAGTGATGTTGCCATCCACCCCATTTCAACTGTCTCCACCCCCTGCCGGTCCCTACTGAAAAATCTCCATCTCTGCCCGTCCTCATTGAAGTATCTAAAAACTCGCCCATCCCCATCGAAACATTTCCCATTGAAACATCTGAGCCCTTGCCCGTTCCCATTGAAACACATGAACCCCTGCCCATCTCCAGGGAAACACCAGACCCCGTACCTGTTCCTATTGAGACCTCTGAGCCCGTGCCCGTTCCCATTGAGACATCCATGGAAACATTTGAGCCTCTGCCCGTTACTGAAACAATGTCACCCCAGTAGCGATATCTTCCGAAATTGATGAAATACATCTACCATCGTTTGTGCCAGCTTCTGTGCTGTCAACAGCAAATTCCAATCTCTCCTCATATGGGATGGATGGCAGTGAGTCTTTGCCAATTGATGATGTCGGACACCAACAAGAGCATTTGCTCGCACAGGCCATCAACAATAGTGGCATTTCCCTAGGCCTATACATACCCGAAGATGATGATTTCATTCCTATCTCTATTGAAACAGCGTTGCCTTTGCCCTTCCCCTCAGGGGCATCTATACCTTTACCCGTCCTTACAGGGGCATCTACACCTCTGCCCGTCCCCACAAAGGCATCTTCACCTCCGCCCGTCCCCACAGGGGCATCTACACCTCTGCCCGTCCCCACAGGGGCATCTTCACTTCTGCCCGTCGCTACAGGGGCAGCTACACCTTTGCCCATCCCCACAGGGGCATCTACATCTTTGCCTGTCCCCACAGGGGTATCTGCACCTTTGCCCATCCCCACAGGGGCATCCACGCCTTTGCCCGTCCCCACAGGGGCATCTACACCTTTGCCCATCCCCAAAGGGGCATCTACACCTTTGCCCATTCCCACAGGGGCAACTACACCTTTGCCCATCCCTACAGGGGCATCTACACCTTTGCCCATCCCCACAGGAGCATCTACACCTTTGCCCATCCCCACAGAGGCATCTACACCTTTGCACATCCCCACAGAGGCATCTAGACCTTTGCCCGTCCACACAGGAGCATCTACATCTTTGCCCATCCCCACAGGGGCATCTACAGCTTTGCCTATCTCCACAGGGGCATCTACACCTTTGCCCATCCCCACAGGGGCATCTACAACTTTGCCCATCTCCACAGGGACATCTACACCTTTGCCCATCCCCACAGGGGCATCTACACCTTCGCCCATCCCCACGGGGCATCTACAACTTTGCCCATCTCCACGGGGGCATCTACACCTTTGCCCGTCCCCACAGGAGCATTTACACCTCTGCCCGTCCCCACAGAAACATCCACACCCTTAGCACTGTGGAATGCGTGCCTTGGAGATTCGTTTGATGTCCCCAGTACCGGTACCGGTACCCCTACACCAAACCAGGCCAGACGGAACAGAGCTAGGCCTATTGTTTCACAAAGAAGCCTAACGTCAGATGCGATAATTAAGGAAAAGATATATAAAGAAGAAAAAAAAAGAGAAGGAGGAGGAGGATGAGAAGGAACGAAGAAGATTAGCTAGGGACCAGACAGCGAAAGAAAATGCCGAGAAGAGAGTTAGGGATAGGAATAGGAAGAAGTAATCTATGCCAGTGTCTTGGTCTTTTCTCGAGAAAACCATAGAACATCGTTATTATAACTTCGATTTGTTTTTGTTTTGTTGTTTGTTTGTTTGTTGGTTTTTTTTTTATTTTAATTCTTACATTTTATGGTTGCATTTCCTGATCTGTTCAATACTAATAAATTTGGAAGTTCACAAGAATGATTTAATGTATTTTATGCAAGCAGTCTGCTTGTGTTAGCCTGCTATGTTTGTAACAAAAATTTCCGTTGTTTCACCAGGTTTGAGATTTTTTTCTTTTGATTTAATAAATACTAGGCCAAAGGCCTATATGTAAAGTGCTTTTGGATTATGTTAGCCTTATTAGCCTAGGCTAGTCCATTGGGCCTACATATAGCCTGGCCTAGACACAAAAAGATTCGAACCACTACCAATCATGGGTGAATTTTCAATACTCTGGATGAACATGTCAGCTTTGTCACAAGTTGTGTCTAAATTGTAACAAAGGCTGTCGGAATTGTCACAACACGGTGTCAGAATTGTGACGCACGGTGTCGAAATTGTCACATGTGCATGTAGTCCCATAAACTAAGCCCAAACACACAGCAGAGTGTGAGAATGGAAGAACATTCGCTTAATAGTGTTTGCAACACATGCAAGAGCTATTTTCACAATTACTGTGGATGTGTAGCCAATGGCATTCGCTGAACTGAGATAGCGCAAGTTAGATGTCAGAATTGCCACACCCCACCCCCTCGGGCTCCCTTATATTTCTGGACTGTAACTTCACCAACCTCCTTCATCCCCATCCTTTTCTACGTAAAAATCCCACACCATCATCGGTATCATTCATTATTCACCTAATTAACTAAATAAAACACACACCCGCGCAAATACACACACACACACAGACACACAATGCATGCGTCCGGCAGCAGACACACATCTGACTATCACACGGCGTACTTACTAGGGCCCAGTTTATAGTGAGTGATGCTCACAATGAGACGATAGGTACATATACTACAATTTATTGGTTCCGCTTGCGCATCGGGCTTTAAGGCCACGGCCCGACCTGGCCTGGGTTTTTTTTCAATGGTTCCAACTTTGAAGGGATGTGCGTTTGATCCCTTGAATAGCACTGAAGCCTCTTTAAAACTCGGACTCTGAGGAAAGAGCCCCACCTTCGATGTATATATGGGATTGTTGTGTATTTTCCAAAACAGTGATGACTGTGTCACATTGTCTATTTATTACTCTACATGTAGTTGACTATTTGAAGGTTTACTGGGGCTGATTTTGATTCATTTTGATTGTGGTGGATCTCTTTTGGGGGAAAATGGTTTGAGAGGGATTTTTCTTAGTTTTGAGACTCGGGCTCAGCCCGACCAACCCAACCCCTGCAGTCGCCACTGGATTCACCCATCATGAATGATAGTAGGAGCACGTAGGAGTAATAGCCTAGGGGCGGAAGTGAGAGTGACAGAGGTCATGGGTCAGGGAAAATCATTGGCATTGTCCTTTAAATTGGGTATATATCACTTTTGTGGCGGTTTCATTTAAACTGGCAACTCTTACAAACTTTAAATATAGCGGTGCACAACTTCAGAACCAAGATCATGAAAATCCGCTCTGTATTATGTACGTTCTCGTGGACACAAAATGTATTAAGTTCTCTCATTTATATATAGAAATAGATGTATAGTGGAATTCACTTAACACGAACTCGCTCTACGCGAATTTTACCCTTAACACGAACTGAATGCGAATCACCGAATTATTTTGTTCTTTTTCTAACTAATCCTTAACACAAACTCAACTTTACTAGATCTTGTTAACACGATCTGAAGCTGGCGCTTCACGCGAATGTTTTCCGAGTTTTCCGCCTATTCTTACGCCAACAAAGCATCGGGTAAAGCGAACTAGGCAGTGCACACATGTTAAAAAGGCCTGGTCTAGATCTTATGTTGCATCAGCGCCTCTGTCACACAAAGGGGTTTGTGGTACCTGGTGAAGAGGCATACTAGCGCATCCCACTTGTCATGACTTGACGTACAAAGGGCCAATTACTGCACGGCATTATGCTCCGATCTCGCGTAACTAAGCATGTGATGATATGCGTTACCGATCACTTCATTGTTTGCCGCCCGCCTAACTCACCCCCTCTCCTTTCTTTTACGTCTACCATAGAGGGTTAAGTTGATGTCGAGTTGCTTTGCCTGCGCCAGCATTCAGCACTCATTTACCGAACTTCGATTTCGATCAACCAGGCTTAGATTTTGTTCAATCTTCTTAACAGGAATTCTTGGTAACACGAACTGATTACATTGGTCCCATGGAGTTCATGTTATCAAAAGTCTACTGTATTTCATTCAAAACGCATCTTATTCTCTTACCCTAACCGAAAAACAATAAATTTACAGCTGTCAATAGTGTAGTAATGTTTTCCTTCATTGGTTAGAAATACTACGATGAAATCCTGAATGCCACACATCGTTGACAGACTATGGGGATACATGGTTTCATCACAGGAACATTTTGAACCAGGTGCTCTTTATTAGGTATAAATTTGTCAACACCAACATACCAGCTATCAAATATATGTATTATTCTAACGATGTAATGGATTTTGACCTTTCTTGAGTCAGCTTTACAAGAAAATCAGAATATCTTAAGGTAAAGAGTGGATAACAGAAATTCTGGACCAAGATCTTGATACATATCTCTGATTCTACTGAAATAGAATAGTATATATAAATAAGTGAATGAAGATTGTGACTCACCCTGCTTTTACTCCTCCATGATAATTGAGAGGATCATCATCATACTTCTGGACCTGAAATATGGGTAACATGACATGATTAGATTTCAAATAATAAATACACAAATGAAAATCAAAGTAATATGATATACAAACAAACAACAAACAGCTGTATATCCCTAAGTCAAAACCAAGGCAAAAGTAGTGAATGAAATGGAAGATATTGTTTGGGTTTTAAATAGTTCTTTGAACATAGGATATTGTTTTTTTCCAAACACAAACAAATTGCACAACTATTGCAATTTTAATTTTTTATAATAAATACCATCTCCTTAGGGGAAACATGATTGAAGTATACAAATAATTGAGAGGAAAATATGACCAAAATGCCTCCAACTTCTTGAAACTAGGAGAAGATGACAAAAGGCATACAAGACAAAGAGGACACTCCAAACAGTTATTCCAGGGAACTCGAAAAAAGTTGAGAAAATAGAGCTTCTCAGTCGAAGTGACAAGTCTCTCAGATAACCAGCCAGAAACAGTCATTAGCACACCAAACCTAAACACATGCAAAAGCAGATTTGATAACCACTGGAAAGAGAACAAGCCACAAGATCACACAAGATATCCCAATCTCCAGCAACATAGATCAAAGAAGTAAAAACTTAAGATAAGACACAGACTGCCTGGCAAAAAGTACTCTATGAGACCAGAGCCAGTAAACTGTTAGTTCAAGTTCAAGTTCAATACAGAGGTTTCAGTACAGCAAAAAAAGTGGTCTCATAGGTGGATAGTCTCTTAGAGGAGGGTAGGTGAGGTGATTAAACGTAATATGTCCCCCTCCCCACAGCTAGTTTGGGTCAATATCCACAATTATCTCCTATGTTTCTGATCCCCTTTTCTTCTCCTTTTTAACATCATCAAGAATTTTTAATTTTTTTGCGATTGAAGATGGACATGTTCCACTGCATGAGCATATGCACAAAATGGATGACATGACCAATGTTTACACAACACCTTCACTGATTGGCTAAAAGAGACATAGGAAGATTTATGTCTTAAAGCGATTGAAGCCATTGAAAATGATTCAATCAACAGATGAGAAAGGGAACCAAGCACAGAGGGGGAAGGGGGAGGTACCTATGATCCTCCTGGACAAAGCAGAGCATCGTGTAATCAGTTGACACCAGTGCATACCAAATCATTGGGCTGGTCAGCACCTAGTCGTTGATTGAGCAGCCCTGATGGCCATGCCGTCCACCAGTCACATTGACAGACAATTCATCGCCGCTAAGTCTTGCGGCCGGTATCTAATGAATGACATCAAAACAGCCAATACATGCGTGTGTATCACAAGTACGCATGTTAATCAGGGTGCAGACACTCGTTTCATTATGTTACTGCACAAGGAGAAGTAATTTGGGATCAAATTGAACAGAAATTGCTAATCTGAGGATTTGGCCTGGATAAAAAAAAGTGGCCTCTTAGGCGGAGAGTGGATCTGG
Organism: Goniobranchus kuniei; assembly: GCA_025770095.1. Classification (NCBI taxonomy): domain Eukaryota; kingdom Metazoa; phylum Mollusca; class Gastropoda; order Nudibranchia; family Chromodorididae; genus Goniobranchus; species Goniobranchus kuniei. Next base: position 4,872 of record JAOYNN010109392.1, on the reverse strand, counting down.
GGACCAGTCCCTTAGAGAACACTTTTAAAGAGAAAAAATTCTGTTACGCAGGAATAGCAGCTTCGGAAGCGGACCAGCCTCTAACATGGATGCCTCTAATAAGGAGACCACTGAATTATCATGGCCATTTCACAAGATTTTCTTCTGCTTTATTTCTTGTGTTATACAAATGTTAAAAGAGGAGAAGTAAAAGCTTCTTCCTCTTATTTTTCTTTCAGTACAAGATAAGATAGGATAAGATAAGATGTACTTTATTGATCCTTTCATGGAAATTACATTTGCCTTATGTCATTTGTACATGCAACAACAAGAGAAGCAGAAATGGAGCTAGACAGCCCAAAGAGGAAAGGTAAGGACTGCATAATAATGGACATAAAAGAAGATGCAATAAACCAAGATCAGTGAAAAAAATTAAGTATGCTCTTGAGTAACACTATCAAAATTCTGTCTTTCTTTGGAATCCTGATGAAGAACACAAGAAAACATCAAGAAGATTCAAACCTTTATCAACAAATGTCTGCACAAAATCCTTAGCATGAAGTGGACAGACAGGGTCTTTAATTAGGAGCAGAGGAAACAAAACTAACATGCACCCATTGAAGTAGAGGTAAGAAGGAGAAAATGGAAATGGTTCATTCAATTTAGGATAAAAAGGGAGTCTTCTAATATCCATGAACAGGCCACATCATAGAACCAAGATGGCAAAAGAATTGGGCCGACCAAGGCACTCCTTGATAGGTAAAAACACTTTCAAGTAGAAACAGGGCAGATCTGTGACACTTAAGATTCGAGAACAACAGGAAAATTGACAAGTAGAACATGCAAGATAGCCAGTGCTCAAGGAGTGATAGCATGTACTAATAGTCTTACTGATTGATATAAATGAAACTTTGGGGGTGATCATAGAGCTGTCAAAAAAAAAGGAGAGTGAGAATGGGACTTGCCTATCCGAAGCAGAAAGGTGGAGCTGGATAAAAGATAAAAGGCAGGAAAAGGTTGCTAACAGAGTCACCTTCTAGAGAAATGCATGGCAGCTAGCCCTTTCTAACATCTCTTTTCATGGAGACATCCTAGGGAATCTACAAGGGAAGAACTGATTGTATTCCCAGGAGATGCAGGACAAGCTTAAAAAATAAAAAGATCACATTGACCTGCTTATGAAGATTTAGAGCCAGATTCATATTTTACATTGAAAAATAAAGCACTCGTTACCTGTGTAGATGGGGAAAAGCGTTGTGTAAATGCTATTTATTTTCATTATCATTATTATTATTATTATTACTAAATATATCAAAAGAGATCCTGCTCTGTCCCTATTTCATTAGAGGTTAATTCCTATTAATAGAATCTGTCCATCGTCCACATGATGTCCTTTACTCTGCTGAACATACCTTCATTTTTAGAGATGTTGAGCACTATATCATACCAGAGCCTGACTTGTGGATGAGAAAAAAATCATCAGTCTATGAAACTAAAGATCAGGAGAAGAAAGTGGTCATGCGTCAGCCATACCATGTGGAAAATATCATGCAATGTCACAAAGGTAGACATTCAAATGAAATCAGCAGGGCTAGAAGAAGAGAATGTGCCAAGAGAATACCTGGAGAAAAAGCTTCCAAAGCAAGTTGAGAGCTTGGGGCCTGATATGGGAGGAGACAGTGACCCGCAGCAAGGATAGAGAAAAATGTGAGGTTGCTGTAGGGGCAATGCTATCAAGGGACATTGGGTACATTCAAACTTCTTCCTGACCTTAAATTGTATCTTAAATCAAATCAATCATCTTTTTAAATTTTTAAACAGTGGTAACCCTTTAAGTTGGCCCTTTAAAACGCTGACTTTCTGAGCCTACAAACCCCTCACCCCATCCCATCAATCTGGCCTCCGCAGAGAAGTATGACCAAGTAAACAATATTTATGCACAGAAAAGGCTTCAAACGTTTTCTTTCAATGCATGTTTGTAAACAATGATTCTCAATTGTTTCCACCTTCCGTTCTGCAATAAATAGTTCAGAATTTATTCACTGGTTTGAAACAGAACTGCACAAACTGAGAAAGGCGTCGCACATCCCCCTAAAGCAGTATCTCAGAGGATAAGCAAGTAAGAGCTGTCCTGTTTTAGCACAGGTTCAAAGGCTTAAAAATTGAACTGGTATTTTTTGTTTTGTTTGAATGTACATGCAATCATCCTAAAATATAATATATGAATAACAAACCATAAATATTTACAGAAAACACATTTATTCAATCATGAATTTTACTTCCATCTGATAATATTGAAAAACACTCACCACAGCAGGGTCTCGGGATATGTCACTGGATTTGAACCACAACACTGGAAATTCAGGGCAAAGGCGAGCAACAATTTTTCCAAAGAATATCTAACAAGAGAATACGCAAAGTCATCCATTACTTTACAAAGGCATAAAAATGAGGCATCAAGAATATTCTAAAAATTTCATTGAATCCCCTGATCTGCAAGAAGGAAGACAACACAAATTTTAGTCTGGAAAATAACTACTTTGTATGCATAATACAGTATTCAACATATGTTCATAATAAAGAAAAAATATCTTTTACCCTAATAGCGCCAGCTGACTCTTGTTTTGGAATAACTAGAGGAGATATGAGAGCTAATCCTTTGAAATAATTAGGTCGATCCATTGCTGCCAAAATAGATATAGCACCACCCTGAAAACAAAAGGGATAAAATATTTGTAACATCTTCATGAAAATATTTGAATGATTCTATTCAAAGCTAACAACTTCAACCAAAGGCCTGAATCGAAAATTACAGAAAAAAAAGCAGGATTTAGATATAACATTCCAATTTTGTGGACATTTATCACCATAAGAAACCAAACCTCTGAAATCATTAGGTTGATCCATTGAAGCAAAATAGAGGTAAAAGTCATCCTTAAAATGAATTGCAAAAAATAGTAAAGACGACTTAAATTTCTGATCTATAAGAAACGGTTCACGGAAAAAATCTCTTCTTAGTTAATTTCAAATGAAACAAGAAATCAATTGAAATTTAACAAATTTCCCTTTTTCACAGCGGAGTCAAAACAATCAATGTCATAACAGCTCAACATGTGTTTTTGTCTAAAGTTTATAAGTAGGCCTATAGCAAAAATGCTATTCATAAAATACTCTTGATTCTCATTAAAGCAGTTCCTTAGAAACTGGAAACCGATGAAGATCTATGTATACAATCCATTTAAAAAGTCTTGACAATAATGCACAAGAAATCTAATGGTAATATCCAAATGCTTAATCACACCAAAAAAAACTTGTTAAAAAGATGAAATTTCAGAACAGACTTCTGCCCAAAGAAGATAGGCCTAATATCCACTCTACTTTAAGCTTTGGAAATTTATTTCCATTTAAAATCATCTTCTTTTACACTTATTCTCATCTTAAAGTTTCTTACATGAGACAACAACAAATAACAATTTTATAGGAAACATACAGCATCTTCAAATTCGGGAGCGATTCTTTTAAATCATATCGTCAGTGTAATTCACACACCGGCCACCTGCAAGTTTTCGAAGCTGCAGGTGGCCAGTTTGTCAATTACACTGACAACATGTATAATGATATACCCTGAAACATTCAAAACAGTTATTGATAGTGTAGCTATCTCTTTCTCAGTATTTAAAGCAAATTCACTATCAGTTCAAATTGTGGAAAAAATGAAACATGAATCTGAAAAAAAAAAAGGATGAGGTGAGAAATGTGTCCACTGAGCAGATCCATCAAATTGGAATCGTTAATCATACCTTTACATTTCATTCATTATTGTTGCAAGAAAATGTATCCTTTAACAAGATGAAATTTCACAATGAGTGAGATGTTTTGTTGTCTTTATTTTCCTTTCACCACAGCATTCAGTAACATCTTTCCCCCTAAATGCTCTTCCTCCTGTTTCATGAATTTTACAGCACCTAATTTTGGGGTATTTATCAATTATGACGAAAATTAGTAGGCGCTTCAGGAAAGCTGTAGATAAATTTTTTTAAAACTCACATTAAACAGAAATCTATGCAAGCTTCTGGCCACATATGTTAAGTATGAAAATATATGCACAAAGTCTGTGAAAATTAAACCTACTTACCATTGAGTGGCCAATAATAAAGACTGGTAGGTCTGGAAACTGTGTTTTCACATGGTCAATATGCATGTAAATATCCCGAGTGTATTCACGTAGATCTTGGATGAGGACTCGTGTACCCTCACTTTTCCCATGGCCCTCTTTAGTAATCAATATAAAAGAAAAACACTGGAAACTGACCCATCATGCCAAATGTACAAAGGAAACATTAATAATTATTATTATAATAATAATAATAATAATAATAATAATAATAATAATAAATACCATTAATAGAGTGCACGTCCATGAATGTGTTCATGCTCTTTATGCTTGACACACATCCCATTTGGGTCATAATGTGATTTGTCATTGAATTGAATGAATCTTCATTGTCCTTAATAAGGTAAAGCCTCAGGTGAGGATATTAGACATCATAGGTTTGAACACAACCACCACCAGTCTTTTTAGTCTTTTTTTAATGCACTTTGACAGTAATAGTCAGTTCTACTGAATCCGTCAGAATATTTGAAGAGGAAGAATAAGAGCAAGTTTTCCAACATGATCTGCCTTCATATGTACATGTAAAAGTGTGTTTGTATCTGTTTGCTCTGGTTTTGATTGCTGTGAGTCTTTTTCCAAATGAGAGCATTGAGAAGCAAGGTACAAGAGGATGTTGGATATTTGATTTTATTATGAATGCTTACATGGAATGCCATTCCACAGTGCATTAGAATGCAGCCAACCATTGATGGTTTCAAGAAATCGCTGAAGACCTTTTT
>JAOYNN010109281.1:0-11601 GCA_025770095.1 Goniobranchus kuniei | reverse complement strand
ATGTTAATAACTCAAAAGATTTTCAGCAACAAGGCACCAAAATAATACACCAGACCAATAAAATGTAGAAAGGGCAATTTTCGATGATAAAATTTCAACACTAAACGACAGAAATTGTCAAAACTACAGCGGTTTAGAAAAAGAAAGTATTTTCTTTACAAAGTCAAAACAAAAATACTTTTGATTATCCAAAATTTCTTGAATCTCCATGTCAAATAGTAAAGAAAGAATACAGTTAAAATGTGGAAACTGTACAAATGAAAACTTTGGAGTCTTAACCTACATTGAAAATCTAAAACATATAATTGGCTGTTGATTTAAGTTAAGCACTCAACATGTTGGCCATTTTGTTCATTGCAAACCTCCAATCACCTCTTGAAATGTGCAATCACATACCCGCAAAGCGCGGCATTGACTTGAAGTGTCTTATTTTGCACAGTTGTTTTGAGCTGCTAAATTGTCTGAGGATTGTCTCCTACATTTGGTCATTAAGATACCCCCAACAGAAAATCTAACTTGAACTCAGCATTCTTTGAAATCACCTTGTTCCCAACGTTGTGCTCCAGCCAGTCCATGGAGATTTTTGGTATATGAGCTGTCGCCCCTTCTTGCATGAAAATCTATTCACCCAAGTTGAAAATTTTCCTAATTAATGCTGATTTGAATTTCCCTTGCACCTAGAGGTACCTCTTTGAATTTGAACTCACGATTCCCCAAGTCCTTAAACCAAAATAGGCCAGTGATCCCTTGGCTGCGCAAATGGAAAGGCATTTGGAAGACGAATTTTGAAGGTGTACATGTAGTTGCCCAGGCTTTCCTGGCATGGACCTTGTCAAGATAAAAGTGTGATTTATTAGAGAATCACATGCTGCCAACGAAAGTGCCATCTTCCTGTTCAGCCCATGTAAGAAGTGCTGACACATCACTCTTACCCTGTAGTCAACTGGCTGTATGAGTAGCTTGACTGATATGCGATTAGCTGTTGAAATTGGTGCCAAGAATTAGACATAGATCTAGATTTATGTTAATCTTCATCAACTGGTGGATTTCTTCGACTTCACCCAATAATGTTGAACAGGAAGTCCTTCTATCTTCCAATTGCATTTAATTGGTCTAGCAGTGGGCTCCATAAAGGCCAAAACTATAAAATGGGTATTTGTGAAGAATGTGCTTGTCTCCGCTGAGGTTAAAATTTCCAATTTAAAACATGCACACACAAAATTGCTGGGATGCATCTAGAGGTGTGAAAAATGTCTATGCGTTGGGAGGCCTGGTGTTTAATTTAAAGGGATTCATTTTCTTACTCATACTTATGGACACTTGGTAGAAGTAAGAGTATCCTAAAAAAACCTTTTTTTAAATACTTACAGCTGTCACTGCATCAGTTGATGTGTCTCCATTTAGGGACCCAAATCCATTTTCAACCCCTTGATATTGATCTTTTAACTGTTGTATCTTTGACTTGGTCTGTATAGACAAAAATCATCAAAGGTCCTGAGGCTTTTATAAAGTTGAAAGCAATGTTAAGACATGCCAAAATAAATGTTTTTCAATACTCATCCAGTCTCACTTTAATGCTCTGACAATTTGTCAATGAAAAAATTACTCACGTAATAAGTAATGAATTGTTTCAAAGGCTAAATGGAAAATTAATAGAAATGCCATTCATAATCATTATACTTACATTCAATAAACAAGAAATCTCTGCGAAGGCATGAACATATTCAGATCTAAGAGACAAAAATTTGCTTTCATGCTGTCAATTGCAAAACACTTCATCATTTTGCATAACAATCTAAATACAGCCCAAAGAAAGCTTCTTCATGAACCACACCTAAAGCAATCACAGGTCCACCCTTTTCAAATTGTCAATTGCAAAAACACCTCATCATTTTGCATAACATTTTACATACAGCCCAAACAAAGGTTCTTCATGAACTACACCTGTAAATTGCAAAAACACCTCATGATTTTGCATTTTGCATAACATTTTGAATACAGCCCAAGGAAGGGTTATTAATGAACTACACCTAAGGCAGTCATAGGTCCTCCCAATTCAAATTGTCAATTACAAAGCACCTCATTATTTTCCATAACATTTTGAATACAGCCCAAAGAAAGGTTCTTCACAAACTACACCCAAAGCAGTCATAGGTCCTCCCTTTTCAAAGAATCAATTGCCAAAACAATGCATCATTTTGCAAAACACTTTGAATACAGCCCAAAGAAAAGTTTGTCACGAACTATAACTACAGCAGTCATAGGTCCTCCCTTTTCAAACTCTCAATTACACAACAAAAAACTAAAAATTGATCTAGGGTCTTTTTTGCTATAAATTAAACATGAATGCACTGGTTTAGGCCATGCCAGTTCACACCTTGACAGTGTGGAGCAATAGACCCAAGTCAAGGTCTATGGAGCAACCATTCTGTTTGTTTATGTTACATGCTGTAGGTGGCTTGTAGTCACACATTGCCTAGACAGTTGGCCAGGTGGTACTTAAATGAGACATAATGGCTAGGACAACTTGCTAATGGTTCTGACCATATCTACAACAAAATTTTGATATAAGGTGTCAAAACCTTACATATAATCGGATGAATAAGGGGGAAATTGTCAGCGAAAAGAAATCTGTTTTCCCAGGAAAGAGGGTCGTTGACGGACTGGGATCTTAAGCAGTCAGTACATGTTTATGTACTTGAATGAATAAGGATGGATGATACTGAAAATTCTTTTAAATTCTAAACTTTATTATGCTACTATGAACCCTCTCAACAGTGCATTAAGCGGCATAAGATTAAAGCATGACCATCTAGTTTCTGATTAAAAGTCTCTCTTACTCCACACTTCCCCACTGATTTGTCCAAGAACACAGACAAAGCAAGAACAAAATAGAGAGCCAAAGTGTGGCAAAAATGTCAGTTGACTACAACTGGTGTGGATGATAGTCAATGAGAAGGAAAGTTCTCCTAGGCCACATGGATTGGGGCAAATACTCAAGTTGGACATCAGTTGGTGTATCTGAAAGGTAACGCAACTTTTCGTAACTGTTTGTGCCATAAGATGCAGTCGTTCTAAGACTTCAAATGTTTGTTTTCTTTTTGCAAAGGCTTGGCAGTTGATTGCTTGGAAATGACTTGAGCAGGAATTCAGAATAATAGTGACAAGGTTCTACAGGCATAATGCACCTTTGAAAGTCATATTGATTACATATTTTCCATAATTCTTGGTAGTTCTAAAACACGCTGGGAAATGGAGATCAATAAAAAATGTTTTTGAATTTGTTACTGTCCCTTCCATCCCTTTCCCTAGGTGTATAGGTGTACCACCTTTAAACTACCTTGCTTATCTGATCGTTGATGTCTTGATGAGATTTTCCCAACTGCTCCAGTTGCTGTTTACTTGAATCAACATTTTGCTCTAATTTTGATTCTTCCTCTCTCAATTCGATCAGCTCTTTTCTCAAATTCCCTAATTCAGTTTCTTGATCCTGAAAAGTATATAAAACAAGAGATGAAAACTGATAAAGTTTGTATTGTATCAAACTATTCACATTAAAACAAAAAGCGAAGCAGAATTGACCTACCAACATACAGTTCTAATTCACACAGAAGACTACTTCACAATTTTTTTCATTTTATGTAAACATTCAGATTTAAACATTAAAGGGAAAGCTGTTAATATCATGGTGACTTAACACAACTTACATAGAAAAGAACAGTTCATATAATATAAAAATATGTCCTCAAAGCCATTTAAATGACAGTTAATAAGATATTTAAACTTAAATTAAGAAAATCTGTTTCAGTTTTTACTGCCTGATGATAGATATTATGTCATGTATCATCATGGTACTGGTAGCATAGACAATTCTTAAGAATGTCTAACAAAGAGAAACAATTAATCCAGCAATCAATTATGAATGCAATATGATTCAAACAATTTTAAATAAAACTGGGCAAAGCAGTGCAAACGCATGCATCTAACATGCACTTTGAATATTATATATGAAGCAGAGTTATGAAAAGAATTGCTCGTGATAACTGCCAGTTTTGGTTTTTTTAAGTCAGAAGTCATAAAGGAATGGTTAATACACTCAATTCTGACTGATTTCATAGACTACAAGTAATTAGCAATTATAAGAATGTACCCAAATGATACAGAAACAGGAAAAGGGTATGGGTAGGAGAACTGAGAAAGAAATAAAGACATGTATTATTTTACTTTACATCAATGTGTTTTTCATTTTTTGGTTTCTACATGCAAATTAACCCTTTTAGCGCCAAGCAGTTTTTAAGGGTTATGAGGTATTTTTAAAATTATTTTTTACATGACTAGTTTGTTGTTCTACATCCATGAATATAAATATATGTTGGTTGGGGATGGACTGATGTTTTATCCTACATCCATGAAATGACAAAATTCGGTAATTTAAGCAAATGAGCAATTTAATTATGCAAAATATGGAAAAACTACAATATTTCAACTTTGACACTGAATTTTCAGTCTCACCATCACTTCCACTAGATGTAGATCTAGATTAAGATATATCTTTTCTTCATTTGAAGAAATATTCTGGAAGCAGGAGATTCCATATCCCCATCAGAGTCCATATCAGAAATTTCAGTATCAGACATTGTGAAATTTGACTCACAGTGTAATTAGAAAAACATTTTGAAAAAATCGATCCACGGGTTACAGAGTAACACAACTGTGTCAAAACATTAGCTAAAGGGTTCTAAAGGAAGGGACGCAACTCAGATTTCTGCTGGTGGTACCTGTTTTTACTGCTTGGCCAGTGGGCTGAAATGGGCCATATCGGCCCCTATTGGCGCTAAAAGGGTTTTAAAAAAAAGGTAAATAAGAAGAAAACACTGTACAGATTAGATGAAATTTGAAAAGGGGGAAACAACCTCATAAAGGCTTGGCTTGACATGGATTGTAATTCTGAAAACCAATGACAAAATGTCTTGCTGGAACAGCTTATTTTGAATAGTCTCACAGCAATATGGACAGCTCAAAGGAACCATGTCCATTTAGAAAATTAAGCTCAATGAGGAATTATCTCATAAAAAAAAGCTTTGATGGACATCCATAAGATTCTCAAGGTTCTATTGATTATGCCCCTACATAAACATGTTGACTACAACAGGTAAATATCATGCCATAATACATTTGCATCTTTCTTGCTATCATGTGATTGTACAGCACTAGTTCAAATATCTTTTTGATGCTTTTGGCATCAAAAGCTGCTAGAAAAGCCCTCCATGCTTAGTGCCTGAAAGCCATGCCAACAGCCTGCAATGCAGTAGACCAAGCATGACAAATGATGGGGAAACTTAAGGTACGAGGGATTGGTGGAAAGTAGGCCTGCCAAGGCCATCATCAGAAAATAAGTTTGAGATCTGCAACATGACTGACTAAACATCTGTTTTTCCAAGGCAAAGGCCCATCTTGACACTGCCAGGGGTTTTAGAGAGAGCAAAATTTGTAAGCATAAGTGTGACATGGTTCACACCGAAATCTTTGCTTGAAGAACAATGGTGTGAAAAGTCAGGTGGGTACACACATTTGCTTTCTCAGCGATAAGATACGCAGAATACTGCAAATCTGTGGGTTTTTTTAATGGCTAAATAAGCTTGCTTCCTCATGCTGCCATAAATTAATGTACCTCATGCCATTAATTTTAGAACAGAATGTAGCTGGACAAGGAATACCTGCTTTTGGGCATAAAAAAAACCCCAACAACCAACCAATGCAGACATAAATGTAACAAAATACTGTCAGCTAGTTTCACTTTCATTTGTATAAAACTTAAGACAGAATTGCAAAAATGTTATATTTTATCTTTTTCACACAATTATACTTTAAAAATGTACCAGTGTATGAATCAGAACTGTAATCTCAAACCTAGTGGTTGCTATGGCTTTACTTAAAAGTCAAACAAAGGTCAACACTAAAACTATAATTTTCATTTTTGAGTTTTACATCAAGTTTATCATTCTTGTCATGTACATTAACATCAATTCCAGAACTGAAGTCTCTGAATGATTTCTACATTGTAAGTTTATTGAAGGTTACGCTGTAAAATAAGCCATACAAGCATCTTGGGCTGATTACTGTAAAAGAATTGAATTTTGAGCTAAGAATATGTACAGTGTTTTAAAAAATTGGAAAGATGTCTCTGACAGAGGCTGAGAGGTATAACATTTAAAAAGACATTTATGTATTAAAGTGTAACCAACAAACAGTCAAAAGTTATTGAAATTAGATTAATTTTACTTTGATGAGCCAGTTCTGTGACTCTATGAGGGAAGCTAATGTCATAGAGCGATTCAATTCAATATTCATGTCAACAATGGATACTCACAATAGAGTGAGTCAACTATGGATATTTTGAGTAGTTTGTTAGAATGGAAACATAAAAGTGTCTGAAAGACTGAATACCATATGACAGGATGAAGGAAAAAGAAGAGAGAGGAAAGGATATCATGCCTTGAAACCTATGCTTAACCACAAATGTCACTGCATTTTTTCTCCACTCACACCTGACCTCTGGATCAAATCCAATGTTAAAATCTGTTTATTGAGCAAATACAACAGATTTTATTGTTACTGATCCTATGGGCAAATGAGTGGCATGTCTTTCAAAAACAAAAATGTATAGTTGAGGGAGTGGAAGTGGGGGTGTGGATAAGACCAGAGCAACATTAGCTTAAATGACAGCAAGAAAATTATAAAAGTGAAGGGGGAAAATGCAAAACATAGAAGTATGGCTACAGTGCAGATCAGTCCGGCCTATTCACTTTTCATTTGCATATTTTTTACTCTTATTTCTTAAAAATGAAAACGCAGTCTTGAGCAGAAATAAGTATGGCATGAACACATGAAAAATAGAAGAATTACGCTATTCTTTTCAAACACAGGTGAACGATGAGTTATATTTCCAGCCTGTGTTGATTTGTTTGCAAGCCATTAGTAATATTGTTGGCAAAGAGACAGAAAGATTGCTCCCTTTTTGGGTGGCAAGGGGCTTCTCCAGGATATGAGAAGACAAAAAAAAGGGAGCAGATAAGAGAAGAATAAATAAGCTACCTGCTCTCCTTTTGGGTTACAATGGACTTCTCCATTACAAAAGAAGACAAAATAAGCTATCTGCTCCCGTTTTGGATTCCAAGGGGCGTTTGCAGTACAAAAGAAGACAAAATAAGCTATCTGCTCCCCTTTTGGATTCCAAGGGGCATTTGCAGTACAAAAGAAGATAAAATAAGCTATCTGCTCCCCTTTTGGATTCCAAGGGGCGTTTGCAGTACAAAAGAAGACAAAATAAGCTATCTGCTCCCCTTTTGGATTACAAGGGGCTTCTCCAGGACCAGAGAACACAAAATAAGCTATCTGCTCCCCTTTTGGGTTCCAAGGGGCTTCTGCAGTACAACAGAAGACAAAATAATCTGTCTGCCAGCTATCCAAGTAAGAGACTATTATGGTAGCCCACTTTTATCAAGGTTCTCATCTATTCATATGCCTCTTCCTGCTTCCATCATCCCTTCCCATTTTCCTCTTTAAGAACAAAGGAATCATTCCATACCCCTTTAAGAACAAAGGAATCATTCCATACCCCTTTAAGAACAAAGGAATCATTTCATACCCCTTTAAGAACAAAGGAATCATTCCATACCCCTTTAAGAACAAAGGAATCATTCCATACCCCTTTAAGAACACAGGGACCATTCAATACTCCTTTAAAAACAAAGGAATCATTCCATACCCCTTCAAGAACAAAGGAATCATGCCATACCCCTTTCAGAACAAAGGAATCATTTCAATTTTAAGACCAAAAGAATCATTCCATTCCCATTAAGAACAGAGGGATCATTCAATACCCCTTTAAGAACAAAGGAATCATTCCATATCCCTTTCAGAACAAAGGAATCATTCCATAGCCCTTTTAGAACAAAGGAATCATTCCAATTTAAGCACAAAAGAATCATTCCATTCCCCTCTTAGAACAGAGGGATCATTCCATACCCATTTCAGAACAAAGGAATCATTCCATTCCCCTTTAAGAACAGAGGGATCATTCCATTCCCCTTTAAGAACAAAGGAATCATTCCATTCCCCTTTAAGAAGAGAGGGATCATTCCATACTCCTTTAAGAACAAAGTAATCAGTCCATACCCCTTTAAGAACAAAGGAATCATTCCATTCCCCTTTCAGAACAAAGAAATCATTCCACTTTAAAGAACAAAAGAATCATTCCATTCCCCTTTAAGAACAAAAGGATCATTCCATTCCCCTTTCAGAACAAAGGGATCATTCCCAAAAGAATGTACCGGCTTTAATCTAGTAACAAATCAATCAATTGATGGCAGACAGTTCTTTTTCTTTTAATGTCTGACTAAACAGTCACTATACATCAGTGACAACATTCCAGCCATTCATGGCTTTAAACCTTAAAAAGATATTTTTAAAAAAAAGGAAGTTCCATGTTATGCATTTACTTTATTCAAGAAAATCAGAAGGGGAAAAAAGCACATTTTCCTTATGATTACCTTTTTTAAAAACATTTTCTTTTAAACAAAATAAGCTATTCTACTACTGTGCTATCTGTGAAAATATGAATGCAAAGAAAGTCTTTATGTATGCAATGACAATTATTTGCAAAGAAAAATGAAATGTTACCAGGATTAAGTATCAGAGTACAGTTTACAGAAATTCGAGAAAGCTTAATGCAACCTTCAGAAATAAATTTCATAAAAGTTAACAGACTTTAACGTTTGTACAAGTACATCCACTTAGTGTGGTGAGCAGAGCAATGATTTGAGGAACAAAGAGGATATATAAAGTGGCATGATATATAGAGGCAGTAGCAAATATCAGGGGAAAATAAAATGAAAAAGGCAATAAAGAATGCCTCTAAAATGTGGCACATACAGGCAACATTTCTCAATATTTAAAACTGCAATAGTATATAAATCCACCTTCTCTTTGCTCAAATTTAACACAGGAGAGACAACTCAAAAGCCATCCCAACTTGGTCAGATTAGACAGAAACGGATGAAAAGGTTAAGCAAAAAGTATACTTAATTCATCAATATAAAGCCTCCATAGCTGATTAAGATAATATATTAGTACCAAATGCAGAATAGAAGAGCAACAGAAAATTAGCAATAAGCAATCTGAAGTTTCAGCCTCTTGAAACAAAACCATCACCATATTACCAGTTACCTTAATCATCTGATCCCTGTTACTGAGCAACGATTTCATTTTGTTCACCTGAAAATTGTTAAGGTATACAAAATAGCTTGATTCAATGACATACCATACACACACACACAAAAAAAGGTATTTGACAAGGTCTACTTCATGCATACCAAATTTGGAATCTGATATTTTGTTTCTATTGAACAATGTAATAATATAATGAGTAATGAAAACATGATGACAACAGCACATTGAAAAAATAAAATTTTAAGATTAATGAGAACAACTGAAAAACTGTTATGACCCTTTATGTGATCAATGAATAAAAGCACACAATGATTTGAAAACTCATAAAATGATTTTAGTGCAAAAGAGAAATTCTAGTTCTAAAAAAAACAACAAAAAACCAAACCTAACACCAAACACCCCCACAAAAAAACCAAAAACAAAAACAAAACAAAAAAAAACAACCAAATTTAACAAAATACAAACCTTATAACACTACAATGAACATATTGTCATTTTTGGAATCCCATATGTTATGCATCTTCATGTATACAGTGCAGCACGAGATTCTCAAATATGGGAGAACTTGACTTCATCACTATCTAAAACTCTTCTCTTCCTGGTTTTAGTCCCTCTATTTTCTTTGTACCAGCAGCGCACCTTTCTCAAACCCAAACACAAACATCATGAACAACAGAACTTGAATAAAATGTTATAAAATAATGCTTTTCAAATGTTTAGATAGCCAACTTTATTCTACATGTAAAAGGGAACAATCATTAACAGTGATCCCCATTATAGTAGGTATGGAAAAGGAAACTTTGAACTAAGAAGATTTCACACTACACACTTTGTTAGTTCCATCACCCACCATCCACCACCCTTTGGTGAAGGTTTAGTCACGTAAAACATAGTTTGCTGTTCAATGCAAAGATATGCTTTACAAAGCTACATGGCGCTGATGAAAATGTTCCACAATCTACCCATCAATCAATGTATGTTTCATAGTGCATCACATCTTTTGAGTTCAATGTGACACTTTGTCACAGAACATACAAGCAATCAATGATTACATAAACCTTTTAACTTGTAGACCCTTGCCTGCCATGACTGACACTGGGGCATGACGAGTAAGAGTTTTATTTATTTTCAACAGAAATTTCTAAATTTATTGAAAACCTAAAGAAATCTCAAACAAACCATTGGCCATCTCAAAGTCACTGGCCATATTTAGGTGTGTATGTGTGTGTGTGTCAGTGTGTGTGTGTGTGGGGGGGGCGCAGATTGTGTGTGTATGTGGAGGGTGGGGTGTTGAGATTACAGTGCAGGACTGGGTAATAATAAAATGAACAGGTCTATGAAAGAGAGGGCTTGTTTGAAAAACAAAACAAAACAGAACAGAACAGAAAAATGAAAAATACAAAAAGAAAAACTAATTACCTATGCCCACACACACACAAATCCCTTAAAAATCGAGTCATAATTTATTTGTTATTCTTTCCCTCTTGAAACGTGTGTCTTGTGGGACAGGGAGGAATGGAGAAAGGAAGGGAGTCAAGATGTATTTTGTTTATAATGCTACAGTACATTAACATCATACCCTTTTTAGTAGCAGTGAAACAAAGTAAGTCCAAGCAAACAAATCAAAACAAACAGACAAAGAAACAAAAATAACCTAGACCAACCCTTGTCTGTTGGACATTCTACAACTGATAAGACACAAAGTCAGGCAATAACCTGTGGCAGTGGTATAGAAAAATTTACAGTAAGTCCTCGGGATAAACTGTACAACTGCCAGACAAAGAAATCTGTGTGAGTAAAGGCAAACAAGGCTTCTAACTACACTAAACACATGGAGTCAATTTAACAGACATGATATTGATATCAACACATGGGGAAAAAAATGCAAAATACCACCAGTCAAAGATTAGATAACGAAGGGGATACGGTCTTCACATGATGAGTCAACCATGACTTCTCAGTCACTTTGACAAATTTTTAAGAGAAATAGAAATAGTGAACAAAGAGGAAGCACAGTATGGATGGGACAAGCATATGAAGAATATCGGATCAGATGCAGTAGTAACTGCCAGCCAAATATTCTGCATGTTTTCATTGAATGAGTTCTGTTTGAGGAAAGAAGTGTGTATATTTATAACATGGTAACTTTTCAAAAATAAAATAAGGAACGCATTCGAGAGCCGCATTACATAACGCGAAAAACTGATGAAAATGGTAATGTATTACATAAGAAGGTATAACATACTCTTACTGCTAAATATAAAAGCTTAGCAAGTAAACTAGATAATTCACTTCCATTTACTTTTTTGTAAAGATACTGTACCAGTGACGTCTTATCAGGCATAGGTTTATATTGGATCCCTCAAAAGT
>JAOYNN010109170.1:0-11601 GCA_025770095.1 Goniobranchus kuniei | reverse complement strand
ACTACTACTACTACTACTACTACTACTACTACTACTACTACTACTAATAATAATAATAATAATAATAATAATAATCACTTATATAGCGCCCTATCTCAAATTTAAGCTCTGGGCCCTTTACAAAGGCAAAAACAATATAAATACACTAAAACTACCAATATGAATAAGTAGTAATAAAATCAAAATTATTCTTAAAAATATGTTAGAAAAAACCCATTTAGTACACAATTTAAAAACAGACATCCATAATAATAACAGACATAAAATCAAAAAGCGCACGTGACTATACAACTATCAATTACACAATTAAGATCAATAAAAGAGAATAAATGAATTCTTAAAACATGAAACATCTTTGACTTTTGTCATGAAAAGATGAAAATCTTCAACACGAAACCAAACATGCCTACCATTTGATTGGCCATCTGCCTCCTTTAGAGGCCTTGTAGTATTCCTTGTCAGACCCCATGGCTCTTGACAGACCAAAGTCACTGATTTTCACCTGGTGAATATGGTAAGTAAGTCAGTAAATAAGAAATAGAGTTATTAACTTGCCTAAATCCACCCGAATGTGCTCAATGGCACTATTACAAACATGGTTTAAAAAAAAAAAAGAACAAAAAAGAAGGAAAAACAGTAGGCCTACATGTAACACATTGCAACATCAGATTAAAAGCATGATCGATGAAAGTGAAAAACATAACAGAAGGTTTAAATATGGGATATCCAAGGTACATAACATAACATCATATTAGAATTAAACTGATTTTTAACAGTTTTAGTTTAACTTTACTGAAAGGCCTCTGGATCTATTTATCTCCTGTACAACAACAACATTAATGACATTATTCCCTGAAATACTGAGTTTTCAACTTTTTCTTATAATCCTCCAGCCAGGGGCTACATGGAGTCTTGAAAGATGACGCATTCCAAACTTTTGGAGCTGCAATGCTAATATTCCATCTTCCAAATGACAGCCATTTGACCTTTAATGAGATTGGCATCAGCTGATCTTATCGCCCTTGGTGGCTTGGATTTTCCTAAAAGCTCACAAGGATATGGTGGTGCAAATCCCTATAAGTGTAGAGACTGGTAAAATACATAATTATGGTGTGTCAAATATATCCCATCTCAATGAATAACCTAAACCTTTTTTTGGCGGATTTATGTCCTTGTATATCTGTTGACTAGGACAACACAGCAATAACATTGATACTATCTAAAAGAACTCTAGACAGTTGTATGTAAAAAAGAAACTCTTGGCAGTTGTATAGTAAAATGTAGAGATTGTGGAAAATAAGTCATTAACTAATAATAAAACACTTTTCATATAGAGTTTGAAAGTTTAAAAAAAAATGACTTACATGGTGAAGAGACTTGAGCAGAATATTTCTGGCTGCCAGGTCCCTGTGAACCAATCGTTTTGTCTCCAGGTACATCATTCCCCTGGCAATTTGGGCTGCCCACAAATACAGCTCCTGGTCCATGCAGAAGACATGAGAATCTTTTTTTTATTTAATATTTTTGTTGTTGTTGATGATTTTTGTTTTTGCTTTTTTGTTTTAGTGTCTTGGGACTACTTTTTGACTATATTAAGTCATCTCAGTAAACAAGGGAAAGAAAAACAATAAGTTACAAGTAAGAGAGAGAACAGAAATAAGGCAGAGAGGCTCTGCCCTCTCCACTAATTAAAGTCCAACCATTTCATTCAATCTCCTGTACACATACACCTCTGCCCCCCCCCCCTCTCCTCCCAGCCTATCCTTTCTATTTCTATCCATCCTCTTGCAGTTCCTACTTTACACTATAGTTCAATTCCTCCTTGTTGTATTACCTTCCCCCCTCCACCCCAAAGCCTTACTCTTCTGGTGTGGCAGCATGGCTGTGGGGTCAGTGCGTTGGGACTTGTAATCACAAGGTTTCGAGTTCAAGGCCTGGCCGCACAATGGTGCTGTTTAGTCCTTGGGAAAGGCCATTTACATAATCTCCTCACCCCACTAAGGTGTTATTGAGTACCCAACCATAGGCATACTTGTAAGTATGCTAGAGCAAGTGCGCCTGAAAAATGGCTGCATCTCTGTATACTCCACATGAAAATGAGAAGGTATTTGGTTGAAAAAGGCCTGTTGGGTAACACATGTAAAGTGCTTTGAGCACATTTATTGGATTAAGCGCTACATTAAAAGATCAGGTTTTGTTTTTTTTCCCCTTCATCTAGGCTGACTTAAAAAGTGAATTTTCACATTAGAGTGCGTTTCAAAATTCATGGTCACGTATTAAGGCCAATATCTTTAAAACTAAACATAGGGTAGAACTGAAATTTTGTGTATGGCTCTGGAATAACCATGACCAAACAAAAATCATATTTTCAAAATTTTAGCCACAGTAAGTAAAGACTTTTTCTATTAGAGCCATATAAAACAAGATGGTTGAATGTACAATATTCTTTATAATTTACGGTAAAACAATCCCATTCATTCCCAAATCCAATCAAACCAAAGGGGAAATGTTACTCAATAAAATTCTAGGCCTATAAGGGGTTTTTTTCTTTTGGATCTAGAGTAGCATTTCACTACGACGTGTTTAATGGGCAAAAGAACATGGCGTAGATTTATTACAAAAAGTGCCCAATTAAATTAAGATAGTGCATGGGCATAGAGATTTAGATCTAATTTACTAAACTACTCTTAAAACGAAACATATCACCTCACTTAGTGTGGCATCAAATTCTTTATTGTATAACTTTAAATTGTTGAAATTTTGTCAGCTCGACGTTTTTAATATAGTACAAATAAACCAATGTCTCAACTAAAGCCGATTTTGAACTGAAAATTACTTTCGTCTCATCATGTATACATCGAAACACCACACAAAGCCTCAGAAGGATTAATAGAGGGTTTCAGACGTATAACGATTTTCTGTGCTTCTTAATGTTGAAATGGACTATACCTAGTTGATATTTTTTGTTCTATGTCTGAGAGAAGTTGACTGGAAAGCATTTTTACAGCTGTCCAAGCAGCTACTGAATTTAACAGAGTGGCATGTTGTTCTAAAATTTTATAATGTCTGTGAAAAACAAATGGTCTGTAACTTTTAGATGTTGTCAGGATGAAAGTTCAATTTCCTGATAGTCTAATAGTATGTTTTTGGACTGATATGATAGTTCCATTCCTGCCTTTGTAAACTGCTGTGCCTTTTAATTAACTTTTAAGATCACCTTGCATCTCCTGCCCCCAACCATACACCCATCACACTCTTCAAGCTCATCCAGTGTAAATTTATCCTTATCCTCATACTTTCTCTTAGCAATAGGGAAAACAGATAATAATGGTTTGGCTTGGGGCCAATCCCTTTAGTGGTGGGCCGATAAAGCGGTGTCTTTGACTGCAATCAACCACATCTATGAAGAATCAATGGGGTCAATCCCTACTCGATTACAGGCAGGCACCAACCTAAACCAACTCCATGCAGAGCCAATGCCTTTAGTCGCCATTAATTTGACAAAAAGCTCAGTCTGTCACCATAGGTGAACAGAAATCCGGTCATGCTGTGAAAAGCAATCATTACACTAATAGAAGAGGTGGGGGAAAGGAGGCTTCATGACCGCTTTGTCAATCCTTAGCTATGCAATACCATCTATCCCTTCCCTTCCAAATCGCTAACATCATGAAACAAGACAAGACAGCGATCATGTGCTTCTCAAACTTGGGGTGGGGGTGGAGAGGGTCAGGTAAGGGGGGAGATGAAAGTCATTTATCAGGCTCGTTGATCTGGATATAAAAAAACAAAACAAAAACGGTGCTGACTGGGAGACCAATTCCGCATGACCAAACTCAAACAATAAAATCTTAAGCCATGCAAATCTAAAATCATAAGATCGTTAATCAGCAACGAGATGAAGTTTATGTACAGATCAAACGATCCAGATCTCTGCCTTGGTTAGTCGATTAAAATAAACAGCTCAAGCACTTCATACATCATACCTGTTTGACCTTGACCTTGCCTGGATGATCTTCCAAGAAATCCAACATAGAGCCCATAGGCAGAAACTCCTCAACCTTTATCACAGGAGTAAAAGAAATTTGCTCAAATTCAAATTCAATTCAACATACTTTATTTCATCCGTATGGGAAATTTGTTCTAATGTGAACCACCATCCACAAACATCATTGGTGGGTTTTTTTTTTAATGCAGCAATAAAGAAATAGAGCTGAATATCCTTTACAACAGTAATGCTCGACCAGTAAATCTTCAACTGTTTAGCAGTTGATCTTAGGATAACTTTAGGACAAACATGCTGGGTTAATTTTTTCTATTTGTCTTTCAATTTCAGTGGGTCATTTTTCTTGAATTTGGCAGATGTGTTAGATTTGCCTTCTTTGGCCTTTGTGAATGTGCATCATTGTATCATGTACCTAAGTTGTATGTCAAAGTCAATAATGCCCACAGGCACACCAACAAAGGTTGTTTCTTTTACTTTTTGTTGCAGGGCTTTGCCAGACTGGTAGATCTCCAAAGGCTGGGAAATGTTACAGTGGATTCCTTGTCAATTAAGGTTGAGTACACTTGTTTTACTATACAAATATGTTAGCAAGAAAACAACAGAGGACCCAACCACTGACTCTCAGGTGTGATGACATTTGAGATGAAAATGGGGGAAAGATCTGATAAAAAACAAAGTAGGTTTTAATGTGCACATTGTAAATAATATACCTTAATAGAACAACTGACAATACTAGGCCAATAACACACAAAATACTACTATTGAGGATGAATCTAGATCTAGAATCTAGAATCTAATATGAAGAAATACATAAAAAGTTTAGCGTTACTCAATTAAACAGTAAAACAGGACAAAACATGTAACATTTATGCCAAATGTCCTTCATCAGATAGAGAGCAACAGGAACAATATGCAAATAAAATAAATAATAATAATAAATGATAAAACAAAGGACTTGGTCCTGAATGACCTGATATTCACCTCTTAAAGGTACTTTTTAGTTATTTTGTGTGTTTAACATCCCGTTTCAACATTGTAGAATATCTCAATGAAGTTGAATTACGATTTTCAGTTATCTGATTGTTTTGCTTGTTTGGGTTCTTATTTTTAAGATTTTAATCAATTGGTAAACTGTAAATTTCGAAAGCTGGTCTTTTTACAGGAAGAAAAACAAACAGATTAAAAAATTTTTTTTTTTTAAACAAACAAATCTGCTTTATACAAAACACAAAACAAAACAAAAATTTGATTCAAAATAAAGACAAAAATGTAAGTTAAATGAAAAAAGTGAAACGAAACATGTAAAAGAAAAGCTTCACCAGCATCATGGGAGGCCCAGAGCAGACGCCTAAAAGCTCAACAATGTATTCGTGTTTGAGTGACTGCATCACATGGGCCTCTTGCTTGAATTCTTCCGCGTTGTTTACAGAATGGAATGTTTTGATGGCAACGTCTATCTGAAAAGGGGTGAAAAATAGATGGAAATGTAAACTGAAGGCTTAAGAATTGTCAAGCTGGAGAGCTTCCATGCATTCTGTTAACCCTTGAACAGCTAGCTCACGTGCATCTCCACTGTCCCACCCAACCACCATGCCTGTGTAAGATAAGCCCCTGTATACGCGAGTCCCTGGGACAGTTCAGGTAGTTGCCAATCAGCTGATTTTATTTTCATCCTCACAACCGTGACCCGACTTGAAATCGAACTACAAATCAGCCCGATCCCATTTATTCTAGATCCTAATTTTGATGTATGCCTCAAGCTTTGGTACATTCTATTATATGTCATTTCTTTTAATTTACTGTAGTGTTTTGTGTGTGTGTGTGTCATGTTGTGTGTGTCTGTGAATTGTGTGGGTGGGTATTTGTCTTATTTATCTCTAGATCTAAATCTAACGCATAGATCCGGGTAACGTATTTCTGAATTAGCCATCAGTCAATAACTCCAATTATCTTCTAAGTCAGCAATGTTGATAAGTCCCATTGCTGCAATAAGGCAACAATGATGAAAACGCACAGTGTGTGTTCTTGAAGTAACGGATTCAGTAGCACAGCAACAGGGTTTTGAGTTCAATGATGACTAGCTAGGTGCTCGATACCTCCTTTATACACCTTTTCGAAGGCAAGAATATCAGTAACAGGATGCCTAGTTGTTTATAAAAACACACACAATAAGCACACACTCACACACATACTTTCATTCTATCAGGGACACAATAACCCTCACCACTCTGCAATCCTCTCCCCTCCCCAAATCCACACTAACACGTCTTGGTATCGAATCTTGTCATTTCTGCCTCTCGCTGTACTCAGAGCCACTGGACAATGATTGACAGGTCCCAATCACTGTCAAATGAATTGATACCTACACGAGAGACCAATCAGGGTAAGGCCTGAGACCTACAGCTTTAAATCACAACACCTCATTCATTTTTGACTAATCAGAGGGTGTCACCACTGAAAGATTGGTCTAGGGTCTGTCAACAAAACAAAATCTCCACCCATTTTTCAGATATCAATGATGACAGGTCTGTCGACAATACAGACGATTTTTCCAATGGTCCATCTCCCTGAACCGACAAACAAGAAAGAGACCTCCAGGGTTAAATTCCGATATAGTGTTACTTTTGAACGGTCTTGAATTTGCAGTGTGGGTATGTAAGGGTGTAAGTGAACAATATAAACAATTTATAAAGAGGAGGATCTAGCTAAATCCAATCTGGCATCTTAATTTTACTGCGGACAGAGTTTTGTTGGGTTTTTTTTCCCGTCTTTTTTACTTGAGTCTGGACTGATGGTCCACTTCCTGAGTTCTACTTATTTTCATGCTACTTTCAAATTCCTCTGTATTTCTGCATCCAGTTTTGTTTCATATTATCGTATTATCACCCTTTAGCATAATTTTATAATTTCTTCAAGAAATCAGTATGAAGTATTAAAAAAACTGCATGTAAATAGAAAATGACAAGCCCAAATTATTCTAATTGTTCTTTTTCAATTCACTCTATGCACATATTGTTTAAATCTAAAAAGAAGTTTCATTCTGTCTCACATGCCTGCAAGTACTTTTCCTCTTCGAATGACTGTGTTGCAAGCTATTACCCAGCATCCAAAGCCAACAGCACCTATAAAAAGAAAATGAGAATAGTTAAAATCCTATAGTTAGAGTCAGATGAAAGCATGCTTCAAACTAACAACTTGCATATCTTTGTGAAACATTGAGACAAGAAAAATATAAAAGTAACCACGACACTCATCAACATGCCTCAGCATTACGAAAAAAGCAAAACAAACTCAAACAAAACCAAACCCACATATCTAAATAAAGGATAAAATATACAAAATAATATATAAAATAAAGAGAAAAAAAGGTCCTCTAAACCATTACAAGCAGCTGATTCCATGCTGGGCTTAAAAAAAAACAATTGAATAGATCAAACAAAATTATTTTAAAAATTGTGCATTAATCATCCCATCTACATACAAACACGGCTGTACACCCCAAACAATCCTATTGGAAGTGACAGGGCTGAATAATACAAATTCTTTTTAATTTGGTAGGAAGAGGCAAAGATGTTGCTTGTCTATCATGATCAATTCCTTTAAAAGCACCTAAAAAGCCTAAACTAGATATCTAGACTTATGAATCTTCTTACAATCCAATGGCATTGGTACACTTTCTTGAAGTCAAGTCAAAGACAATCAGACAGAGAAATCTAGCCATGACTGAAGTTGTCCACAATGCTAAACAGTTGGAGACGACTGAACAGGAAAAGGCTTCAGATTAAAGATCAATGTATTACTGAATACAGCACTGGACATATCAAAGGGATTAAAAACTGTATCCCTGAAAGAAGTTAATAGTTGGAATATGGTGCAGCTGTATCATTGCTAGTTTCAAACAAATTTTTCTAAAAGATTTTAGTTTTTTGAAGAACTTGTAAGGAGATGAGAGGAGGATTTTGTGAATGGGACTCCATGAATGTATGCATCCATTATCTATCCTACAGTTTACATCTCTCTCCAGCAAAGAAAAAAATCATCAAATTAACTTCAACTTATTCTTATTTTTACATGATAGACATTGTGTGAAAAAATACACCACATACAAGGTGGGCCACAAAAAGAGGGACAAAAAGAAATTGTTACAGTTTCTACAAATACCTGAATTTATGCAAAAGCGTTTTAGAAGAAGTGGACAATATGTCAAAGTTTTATTGTACAAAAGCATTTTTCAATTGATTAATTTTTGGCTACTGTAGTCAGTAATTTATGATATGTTCAATCCAGGTCCCTGCTGGATGACATTCTCCACTCTAACATGGAATTTGCTGATATTCTCTCCAACATGTCATTTGAAATTCTCAGGATCTCTCTACTGATCTTTTCTTTCAATCTGCCATTTGTGTCTGGATTGTCCACATACACTCTCTCCTTCAGGAAGCATGATAGAAAGTAGTTCAGCAGGCACAGGAGTAAGGCAGCCAAGGAATGTAGGTCCTCCTTGAGACTAATCAGTCAACTAGAAAGTGTTGCTCAAGGTATTCAAGAATATGGTCAGAACAATGAGGTGGTGAACCATCCAGTTGAAACACAACGGTGCTCATATCAAAACCCCTTCTCCTCCTTAATGCTGGAATAAAGCATCTCTGAAGCATGTTGATGTATCGATCTGAATTCTCTGAAAGAAGTATGGGCCAAAAATACACTTCGTTCCAGGTTCACCCCACACAATTCTTTTTCTCATCATCAGAGGTTTTTAAACTGGTTCACGAGGCTGTTCATTGGCCCAAAACCTGAAGTTTTGCTTCTTCACATGCCCACTCAAATGGTTCAACAAGTGAAATTTTTGAAACCTCCAAAACCACTCCACCTTTTGGACTCAGAACTTTACATCACATCTCAGAAACAAATATTCGCCTGCGAGATGTTGATGATAAAAAGTCAGAAACATTACCTCCATCGAAACGACCAGACATCAAAATTGACCTGTCCTTACAAATATTTAAGAAAGATGAAACAAACCTCATTTATCAATATGAAGTTCTTCAATTGAAAGAGAAATACCAAAACTTTGAAGAATGTATACGGACGGTTCAAAAGATGAAGAAAAGATGGGAGCAGCTATGTACTGTCCTAGTGAACCCGACAAATCTTGAAGAACAACACCTCAATGTATGACACCGAACTCAAAAGATTTCTTATGGCCTTGAAGGCAATCAACCATAGAACCAAGAAGAGCTATGTGATCTTTACGGATTCCTTGTCAGCCTTACAGAGTATGCAAAATCCTGTAGGAGCTAACAAGAGAATCCAAAAGATTTTTCAATACACAAACAAATTAAAGAACAACTGTAGACCTTGCTTTGTCTGGATCCCCGGACATGCTGGAATCAGAGGAACAGAAAAGGTGGATCGAATGATAAAGTCTGCACTTCAAGAACCTGTAAATAAAACAAAGCTTGTAATTTTTTATGATTTTAGAACTTTAACCAATGAATATATCGATAAGACATGGCAAGAAGAGTTAGATAATCAAACTGATAATAAATCAAATGAAATTATTCCCAACCTCCATGTAAAACTTCCGTCTTTCACATTGAATAGATAGAATGAGACAATAATGAGCTGACTTCGAATCGGCACACATGAATCACCTATTGCTTTATACTCAAAAAAGAATTTAACATAAGAAAGACCTTTTACAATAAAAGAAATTCATCTGACTTCTTTCGAGATGTGGAACCCAATAACATTTTGGGCTTTTTAAAAGCCATCCAATTTTATAATAAAGTGTGAGAACTCTCAATTTTTAAATACTGTATCATAGATATTTTAAACTCTTTCAAACACTAGTACGGAAGAACAAATTCAGATAGTAAAGGAAAAGTGATAACAAGAAAGCCCTGAGATCATCCCTATGGGATGTACTGGGCATAATCCACAATCAATCAATAAGCCTACTCAAATGGAAATAAGCCTCGTCACTGAAAAGAAGGAAGTCCAAAAGTGGATGGTCATTGTCCATACTGTCTTTGAACTAGCATAGGCAACTTACAGGACGACAATCCTGATTCCTCTCCTCCGCTAAAAACAGGGTTCATACAGCTTGCTTCCTTTAAATTCAAGGATGTTTCAAGGAGAATTTTGGTGAATTCAAGGAGGCTTAATGACATAACCCAAACCGTGGATGAAAGTTGTCAAAGACCATCTGGCATGCAAATCTTTGGTAAAATTTTGGCGGGCCTACGACTATCAATCACTCCCATTATGTAGATTTATTAAAGCCGTTAACTCTCTCATACAATATGAAAGTCACCATTGCAAGTCCTTTGTACAGATTTACCTATTTGTCTTACTCCTGATCCTCCTCACTTCCTGTATATAAATTGTCCACTTGATTGATATCAATGACCAATACTGCTTCTTGCATCAGATCTAATCTAGACCTCCCAAAAGACGAACAACTACATACATTCACCTACACACATAATCTCTTACACCCACATTCACACACCCTACACACATAATCTCTAACACCCACATTCACTCACCCTATACACATAATCTCTAACATTCACATTCACTCATCATACACATATAATCTTTAACACCCAATACACTCACCTATACACAGAAAATATCTAACACCCACATTCACTGACCCATGCACACAAACTCCATCACTTACATTCATTAACCCATAGACACAATCTCAAACACTAACATTCACACACCATAACACACATAATCTTTAACACCCACATTCACTCACCATGACACACATAATCTTTAACACCCATATTCATTCACCCATACACACAGGACATCTAACACCCTCATTCACTCACCCATACACATATAATCTCTACACCCGCAATCACTCATTCCCACACCCATTATCTCTACAAGCCTCAACAACTCATCCATACATATAATCTCTAACACCCGCATTAACTCATCCATACACACATAATCTCTAACACCCATATTGCCTCACCCATACACACATAATCTCTAACACCCACATTCACCCCCCGTACATGCATAATCTCAAACACCCGCATTCACTCAACTATACACACAATATCTAATATGCACATTCACTCACCCATACACAAATCATTTCTAACACCCACATTCACTCACCCATACACACATAATTTCTAACACCCACATTCACTCACCAAAACACACATAATCTCTAACACCTATATTCACTCATCCATACACACATATAACCTCTAACACTCACCTACACTCACCCATACACACATAGTCTGAGAAAATCGTCATCCACTCACCCATACACACATAAAACCTCACACACCACATACTCACTTACCAACACACATAATCTCTAAAAGTGTAGTAAAATCCTCATCCACTCACCCATACATGCATAAAACCTCAAACACCATATTCATTCAACAATACACACATAATCTCTAAAATCCTCATCCCCTCACCCATACACACATAAAACCTCAAACACCAAATTCACTCAACAATACACACATAATATCTAAAATCCTCATCCACTCACCCATACACACATAAAACCTCAAACACCCACATTCATTCACCAACACACACACACA
>JAOYNN010109059.1:0-11605 GCA_025770095.1 Goniobranchus kuniei | reverse complement strand
AGTAGTAGTAGTAGTAGTAGTAGCAGTAGCAGTAGTAGTAGTAGTAGTAGTAGTAGTAGTAGTAGTAGTAGTAGTAGCAGCAGCATAATACAACTTGATGACAGAAACCAATCCATCTTTTGAAAATCTCTATAACTTACGAACACTATGGCTCAGAAACATAGTCATTCCACGAAGTATCAGAGTAATACAAGCTCTGGGTGTAGAATACTTTTTTTTCCATGCAAGTTTTACTTTTGTTGTGGATTTCAAATAATCCTCCAAGAATTTAAGAGGCTCTTTCTTCAAAGAATAAACCTGCAAATAGAACAAATTACTCTTAAGCAGGGTGATGTCAATTTCTTTCTTGAACATTTACTTAAACACCGGGCATCATTAGACCCAAACAAATTGACTCTGACATTGTTCGTTTCAACTTTGCTTTTCCTTTAACATTTCTGACTCTTCACGCTATTTTGTAATTTCAATAAGCCTCAAGAAAAAAACGTAGATTTAGGCTGCTTACACTTGCATGGTTACCCCTACAAATAAGAATGAATATCCAGTATTTCTCACACCAGCCTTTTAGTAACTCACCACTGCAAAATTTTATTGATTGATTTATTGTGGATTATGCCAAATGCATCCCGTGTGGATGATCTCAGGGCTTTCCATTATTAGTCTTTTTTTCATTACCTGAATTTTGTTTCTCCCTCTAATGCTTAAAAAGGTTCAAAGTATTTGTAAAACAATATACAAAAAGACAGAGTTTTCAGGGCTTTTCATTATCAGTCTTTCCTAGTTTCTTTTTCTAGTGCTTACAAAAAAGCTCAAAATGTTTTTAACACAATAAAAAAATAATAGTTTCTTCACACCTATTATAAAATTGGATGGCTCTTAAAAAAGCAAGATGTAGTTGGATTCCACATTTCGGAAGATGTTATACAGATTTCTTTCATTGCAAATGTTTCTTATGTCATCCATGTATGTGCTCTCCAACAGCACATATTTTATAGTCAGAATGGCACCACGTGAAGAACACAATGGCAAGGGTTACTTTTTTAGTCTAAAACTATGGGTAATCGAAGTATGACTGATTCAAAGTCGACTCATTGTTGTTTCATTCTTTCTATTCAGTTTGAAAGATGGAGGTTTTTCATTTAGGTTGGGAATAATTTCATATAGTTTGTTACTCGTTTCGTTATCCCACTCTTCTTGCCATTTCCGATTGATGTATTAAAGGTTTAAAATCAGAGAAGATGACAAACTTATTTGTATTGACAGGTTCTTGGAGAGCAGACTTTGCCATTCGATCAACCATTTCATTTCCTCTAATTCCAGCATGACGGGGATCTAGGCAAAGCAAAGTCCACAGGTGTTCTTTAACTTTTCTATGACTTGGAAAATCTGTTGGATTCTTTTGTTGGCCCCTACAGGGTTTAGCATACTCTGTAAGGCCAACAGAAAGAGAAAGGAAGTTGAACTGAGCGTTACGGTGGCCAGACAAAGAAAGTTGAGATGAGTTACAAAGGACTGACGGATTAAGATGCTTACCACTTTTTATCCTGATACTGCTCCTTTCATTGCCACCCATATTACAAACTAATGTTCACCCTTTGCCATCATCATCACAGTCGCATTTATCTTCATTCACTGAAGTTGCAACTTATTGGATTGGATAGTTGGATTCAATTATTATAGCACACATAAGAAAATGACTGTGATAAGGAAAAAAATCATATCTTCTAAACAACACAAGAAAACTAGAAAATTTTACGGACAGACTTATGAAGGATTGACCAACACTGTGATGCATCTGGATGTACAAATAAGGTCAAACATTCCCCACCTAAAGCAGTTCTTTCATTGCCAAGGCCCTTTTCCCTTGATTTAGATCATGACATAACCAATATCAACAATTCAAAAATGACCCAGAACTCCACAAAACTGTCGAGTATTGGCCCCTCAAAAATTCAGGGAAAGCCAAGAACATTATAACATTACAAATGAAGGGAAATCACTCCTGATAAGTGTTGGCTTTGTATTTTTCGGCTTATGCTTTGTGTTTCTGATTCAAACCATTTTTGACTTAGGTCAAACATGAAAATATGAACCCATACTGGAAGTTTCGACTTTAGTCAAATGTGGCAACTTCGGGGTTAATGTCACCAACACTACTTTCCATATGAGAGTGATTTTCACCTACTGACTTCCCAAACAGTACAAAACACTGTCATTGAACAATGGAAGCAAAAATAGACTCATAGAGTATAGACCTATTGCATTAAGCAATCAGTGTCATCCAACCTTGATACTTTGGCTGTCTTTCTCCATGCAGCAATGAATGCAAACCATGCTTTTCTGTCCTGAGCTAGGTTTTTCATTCTTCAGAGGTATGGGTAATGTTGTTCCTAGCCTTCCTTTTGCTTTCTTGTTGGTGTCTACAGAGAAAATGAGTCATGGTCTTGCTTGCTGGAACTCGCATGTCTTATCTCAAAATGTGGCCGCATAGTTTCCATCTTGCTTCCATTATTTGTGAAGAAAGTGGACTTTCTTTACACTTTCTGTATAATTACCTATTTGTTAGTTCTGTTGGATAGTGTATGCTAAGAATTCTTCAAAGCAGCTTTCTATGGAAGGTGTCCAGTTTGTTTTCATCTGGTTTCATTAAAGCCGATGTGCTGCAATTATAAAGCAGTAACAATTCCATGAGTGATGTGTAGATCTTTATTCTTGTAAGCAATTTGATTTTCTTGTATCTCTTCCAGATATTCATTTATTTATTCATTGCAAGATTTGACAGATGTTTAAGGTAATCAATGTCTTCTTTACTACCCAACAAGAAGCCAACTTTCTTTGCTGACTTCCATTCTCACAACAACCAGTTAAATGGAAAGTAAGATATACAGGACACATTATTATAGGCAGCTCAGAAAGGCAGCTCAGAACACTGTAACAACTTGCATTGGAGGGAAACATCTATGGGAAGAAAGCAGGGGAAGACCTAGGAGATCTTGGATAGACGGAATCAAGAAATGATCTGGTCAAAAGACATACACTGAAGTCAAACGTTAGGCTGTAGATAGAGAGGCTTGGAGGGTCCTGATTGCCAACCTTCGAATTAGAGATGGCACTTAATTGATTGTGCAGCTTCGTAGTTTAGAGGTAGACAGTTTGCTTAGCGACCATGAGATCGTGGTTCGAATCCTGCAAAGTAGAGTCCTTGGAAAAGGCTCTTTATTCATATTATCTCACCACAATCAGATGAAAAATGAATACCTGGTCGTTGACAGCGTTGTCCCTGTCTGAAAACATTGTACTATTGCTTAACAGGCGGCCTGTCTCGTCCTTCATATTACGTGCTGCTGTCGGTTGGGGACCTCTTGTAAAGCACTTTGAGCACATTAAGTGGATTTTGCACTATATAAAAGCTCACCTTTTTTTTTAATGGAGTCAGATCCTTTCCTTTGATTTGCTTTGAAACATGAAAACATTTGAAGTCAAGATAAAACAAGTAAGCAACCGGACAATGTGGTGACGTGGGCAGGAAATAACATTTCAATGACACATGGGAAGACATATAGTAGAACTTTGAACATAAAATTTGTCTCTGAAGTAAATATTTTACCTTTCTCAAAAGTTCATAAAGGACAATGAATTGGACACAGAAGCTTTCTTTTCGAAGGTTTTTGGCACTATATTCCGTTTGTGATTCCATCTGCAAGAACCTGTTGACAATCTCATGAACTTGTGAACATCTTACTCCATCACTGACAAAAGTCTTGAAAGATGCAGTGTAAGGAGTATCTGATGCTGAAAGCTCTCTCCTTAAGAAATTTAAAAAAATGTGGAGGATTATGATAACAATCACCTCTTTCCGCAATGTAACTTGTTACAAACTATATACTCTACTCTATTCTCAGTTTGAATAGATGCACTGGATGTTCCATACATAACGAGGTAAAACCTTTAACAATGACACTCAATATTTATAATTCAACAAAGAACTGATCTTGATAAGTGATGTTTAACCTGTAAATTTCTCCCTTAAAAGATTTTGTGTTCTTAAATATGCTAAAATTGAAAGAAAAAAAGAAAAGAATCCTCTTATTTTATGCTCTTAAGTGGAAGTCGGTGGCTAAGTGATGACCACATCTGGGCAAAAGTCAAGAGTCAAGAAGCATTCACCATGATCAGTACAAGCATGCGTGACTGTATGGGTTTGAGCTTCACTAGTGTGCCAGTCAGGCTTGTAACCACAAGTAATCGGTATTGTGTCCTTGGGTAAGGCACTTTACTTTGCTTAACTCACTCGACTCAGGTGTGAATGAATATCTGGCAGTTTGACAACACTGTCTCTGTCCGAAAAAATGTATTCGTGCCTAACAGGCTCCAAGCCTTCTTCTGCGTTGCTGTTGGTCAGGGGAGTAAAATGTCATCGTAAAGCGTCGTGGGCATGGTTACACCATGGAAAGCACGCTATATAAATGCCAACTCTTGTAAGAGATACAGAAACCAGTTGCAGAATCTTTCCACATTCATGCCCTCCTAATGTTGAAAAAAAAAGAGCAATATTAGCTGCACAGTGATGATCTGTGCAGGGATGTTGCAGGATCTTCACAATGTAATTCTCAGCATATATATAATCACTGTATCTGTTAATCAATCACATTCTAACTCATGAATGACAAAGAGAAATGTGTTGGGCAAGCAAGGGAACTATAGACACAAAAAAGTACTGCTGAGTGGATACAGTGTGCAAAGAATGTTAATTTACTTGTATAAGTTAAACAGGATAATTGAACCTTTCATTTAAGCAGTTCAAAAATTATTTTTGTTCTGACTCTTAAACTGTTCATGTATGGCCGAAACCCATTCAAACCAATCGTTTATCTCTTACACTTCCCAATCAACTTGTGGTCATCATGGCTCTGGCAGTTATATACCAAATTTGTTATTGCAAAGATATGAAAGACATTTATTAAAATTGTTTGGCCCTTTGGATTGAAATGACTTGACCATTGAACCTATGAATTTAAGTTAAATAGTGAACAAAATTTTTATTTCACAATTGTATCACTTACGACGTGACAAGATTCCTTCTTTGCTTTGAGAATCCATTGAGGCCTTTATCTCACCTATTTTGTGTTTAAGTCTATGGGCATATAACATTATGTCATGCATAAACTTATGTAAATATATGTATACAAATTTATTACAAATATTTTCTACATCAATCCATATAATGTCATTGATGTATATTATGGATCTATCTTAGATGTATGACATGTATCAGTATACTATTTTGTGTGTGTTAGGCATAGTGCAATGTGTGAGCAAAACAGTAAATTACATGTATATTTCTTTAGAACTTGATTACATAGTTGCCAACTTTTCGAAAATAAATCAAGGAATGCTTTCGAGCGCCACGTTACACAATGCGAAAAACTGATGAAAATAGTACGGTATTACATAGGAACGTATAACATACTCTTACTTCTAAATACGTGTGAGTAACTAGCTATTTCAGTTCCATTTTCTTTTTTGTAAAGATACTGTTCCAGTGACATCTCATCAGGCCTAGGTCTAGGTCAGATCCTTCAAAAAGGTTGAAGATGACATGGTACATAATACGTATTTATGTTCTAGATTTCTTCTACACAAAAATATACACAAAGACAAAGAAAAGGAATTTTTGAAACTGTAACTATGTAAAGAAAACATGAAAATTCTCACATTCTAATTACTGACATTTACTCATACATACAACCTCCAGTAACCCCACCCTCTCACACACACAAGCAATCTATTTCAAATTCACTAACTCACTAGTACACACAGAGTCAATCACCCTCACTTACTCATAAACAGACAAAATCTCTATCACTCTCACTTTCTTACTCACAGACAATCACAATGAATCCCACAGGTAAATACCAGTGACTCATACACACAAAATCTCTGATACGTTTATCCATTCATACACACAAAAATCTCTAATACACTTACTCATACACACACAATCTCTCATACTCACTCACTCATACACACAAAATCTGTAAACATTCACTCACTCCCCCGTACACACAAAATCCCTTATACAACCACTCACTCACTCATACACACATAATCTGTAATACACTCAATCACTCACAAACACAAAAATTTCTCATACCCTCTTTAACACACTCATCCACACACAATCTATAATACACTCATTCACTCATACATACACAATCTCTAATGAACTCAATCACTCACACATAATCTCTTATACACTCACTCACTCATACACACTCAATCTCTATTACATTCGCTCACTCATTCACACACATACAACCTTGAACACACTCACTCACTCACTCACTCACACACATACAATCTCTATAACACTTACTCACCAAAACACACACATACACTTACTCATTCTCTCACTCACACACACAATCTCTAATACACTCACTCTCTCACTCATACACATAATTTCCAGGGCTGTCAACCTCTGGGATACATGAAGAGTAACTGACTACCTCAAAAAGAGTAATCTGAGACAAAAAATCGCGAATCAATAGGAGGTTTAAGATAGGAAATTGGCTGCGCTGTTTTTAAGTAAAAAAATTGATGAAAAAATTGTAATATTGATAAGCATCATCCCAGATAGTAAAAACACTCACAAAAACAGTAGGCCTACAATAACACAATAAAGGAACGTCACAGAAATATAAATTTTTTTAACAACAGCAGTAGATATATTACGTTTGCGTTTGAAAGCAAGAATAGAAAACTACAAATGGTCAACTGCCTTTACATTCATTTAAAACAGGCCCAAAATGCCAAAATGTAAGATTTTACCTGCGTCGACGCCTGTAGATCACCTCCGACACAGACGAAGCGGTTTATTGGAGGCCTAATTCAGAATTTGTCATGTCTTGGCACCTCGCTCAAAGACCTCGTGTGTGATTAAACGATCAGCCTGAGCCTAGGTTTTGACCAAAAGTTGAACTTTCAAAGCCAAGAGGGTCTCAAATGATGCGCATCTGTTTATGCTTTGCGTTGAGGTTGACCGTCATCAATGGTGTGAGCATGTGAGTGTTATTATGAGAGTGCAGATGTGTGTTTGAATTGTGTACGTTGGGAGGTGAATTATTATTTGTATTGAGGGCAGAAGGTCTCAGGCTTTAGACGTTCTTTTTGTATCGTTTAATTAAATCATATTGACTCGAAGTATGAAATCGTAATAATCTGAATTATGATCGTAATGGTGTAACATGGATCGAAAAATTGTAATGATTACGCCAAATCGTAATGGTTGGCAGCCCTGATTAAACCTACCCAAAAATTGGCAGGATGAAACAAATTGTGCACACTACAGTAAACAGCCGAGTCAACCATAACACACTTTCAACCTTGTGTGCCATCATATGAGCCTGTCAAAACAAAAATAAATATTCTAATTCAAAATTAAATGACATTGAAATATAATTCAAATGCATATGCAATTGCAAAAATGCACAAATTATTTTTCGTTAGACACCAATCATTTGCCACAGTTGGCAAATACTAGTTGCCATGTGGTTGAAATATGACACCATTGAAAAAGCAGAAAGATGGTAAGGACTGAGATGCATTTATTTATGACACACCCACTTTGAGGGCTTTCCTGGCTCCCTCTGACCACAGCTCTTAAAGTCTTCAAAATGCTCTTTAGTCCATTAGTTTTTGTTTTGTTTTCCTGCCAATGGATAGTCATGTAGGCTGATCATCTATGGATGACTATGAAATAGTTCTCAAGAATCCCAAGAAAAATAATGCTGGATTTCTTTGCTCTTACAGTGGTGACCAGCTAATTGTCCTGCAGCTAACTGTCCATTCCACCTAAAATGTCTGTTGTTTTGGGAGAAAACATTCTTTTCATAAAAATTACACCTTTAAATGGCCCGTTCTGACAAGATTTTATTAACTAACGGGCCAATCTTATTCAGCAATAATCCAACGGACATCAAGGATTTTCAATCTTCATTTCCTGAAATAAATCTTAAGTGCTGGCTTGCATCGGCCAATGTGCAATCAGTTGTAATAAAGTAACTAATGGGCGCCTAGCATGTTCAATGGTACATGTTTGTACTACGTTGTGTAATTATTCTTCTTTAGGTACTGTGTCTGAAACAGACATTGGCGATCATGTTCCTCAGCTAACCTTACTTATAAGGTTGTTGTTGCTACCATTCTGCTTTGCCCATGAATTAAGACTTTCAATAAAAGTTATTCTCTTCCACTACTGCATTTGCCTTCTTTCTTTCCTGTGATGGCTAGATGTTCTACACCCTTGTGGCCGCAAATGTGTCCTAAAAATTGTAGTTGCCTCTGTCTAATGGTTTTGATTAATGATATTCCAAGGTTACCATTCTTCAGTACTCATTCATTAGATCTTTTCTCTGATAAAACACATCTCTACTGCTTCTAGCTTCTTTTCTGTTTCTTTGTTTAATGTCCAACATTCGCATCCATGTAGTAGGACTGGCCATACGTATGTTTTCATTACTCTGATTTTGGTGTTCATTCCTATGTTTCTGTTTGTCAGTGTTGATTTCATTTTTTGGAATGTATCTTTGGCCATGGCTATTCGTATTTCATCTATGCATTTACCATCTGATATCATTAAGTAGCCAAACAATGGAATTTTTTAAACTTGTTGCCTGTTCGGTGATATGTAGACTGAGTTAAGACTAAATGAAAACAACAATCCCATAGTTGGATGTTTGTGACAAAGTATTAACAAAGGGAAATAACTCTTCAAAATGATTGTTTCAAATGGGCACATACCCATTTTTCTTTACCAAGAGGGGCATCAATTAAGAAAATGAAGATATGAAAAAATCACACGCAAAGGTTTCCTTCTTGATGGTTTTGATATTCCAGAATTTCACAATTTTGACATAAAATTGAACTTCATATAGGTATATCTTTTTTCCTGTAACATATAAATTAACACCCATTACACCATAAGAAAGATCAGTTGTTAAGCTTTCAAATGAGCTAAATAAGTATATTTCTACTTGGACGTAAAAGGTATATGACTGAAATAAACTGCCCACCCCCTTATTAAAAAAAATCCAACTACCTGCAAACAAAGCGCAATAACTGTGAAGACGACACTTCTTCAAACCACAACAAGTTTTTTTCTATCCCCCGAGAGCTGCTCTCTCCAAACAGTATGGTGGCAACGAGTCCCCCATTGGGGGTGGGGGTGGGGCGTGGGGGGGGGGTCCTCGTGGCCCCAGGTCTATAAGTAGGTATTTTCCACACTATTACAAATGTAGCCTCGATTCCGAGTCACCTTCCACCGGTCGTTATGTTATTTGCTCAAATCTTTTCCTTCTCATGCTTATTTCAGATATAGACCTGTTCTGTCCATGGTTGGGAAGTCTGCCGCTCACCGTCACTCATGAGACGCAAACGTTGGTAAAGGTGGGGTGAGTAAAAGGATACAAGCATATTATTGGCTAAGATTAGGCGCGCACGAAGCAATTTGTAGTCGGCCGATAATTCTGCCTCCAGATAACATTTGTTAACCCCATTTGCACATAGCTAAGGGACAGCTGAGCAACAGTTTAGGGCCCGGCCACACTACGGCTGAGGCTGGGCTGGGGCTGGGTTTAGGCTGGGACTTCTGCCATGAAACACTCTAAATTTACTTGTTCCGGCCAGACCAGGGCTGGTGAAGGCCTAGGCTGGTGTCCAGCCAGTCGCTTGCGCCAGGCCGGATGGAGAATGCACTATTTTTTCGAAACACCAGTCTGGTGGAAGCAGCCTCGATTCGACATCGTATTTTTTTCATTTTTTAAAAATAGGATTTTATCATCATTTGAGGACATGCAGAGCATAATTGTTATACATTTTTACTTAAATAATGTGTTTCCACCATCTTCGACACAATTTTGGCACATTTTATGTAAAGTATGTATTTATTTCAAGAATTTTCTGCAATGAACCACATTCATCTAGCCTGCCGGCTCGGCCAAGCAGTGGATGGATCTAGATGGAGTTCTGAGTTGATCGATCTAGATGGAGTTCTGAGTTGTTTTTTTTACACCTGTTCGAGATTTTTGTTTCTTTTCATGTCATTTTGCGTCTTTTTACCGCTTTTCGTGGTTTTGTGGTTTTTCGTTCCGCTTTGAGTCTTTTCACGTCGTTTCGAAGCTTTTTCTGTCTTTTCTCATCTTTTGCGTCTTTTCTTGTGACCATGACCAGTGATGTCTCTTCCCACATAGGTATCGTATCATTATGTGTTTTTTCATGTCTTTCTGCATCGTTTCGCTTCTGTTTGTTTCTTTTCGATTCTTTTCGTTTTCTATTTGTCTTTTCGTGTCTTTCATGTCTTTTAAGAAAGCTCAAGTCTCATGTTTAAAAGTTTCTCAGTTGATGAAAACAGTTGCCATTTATCTAGTAGTTAACAATTTTTCCATTGTTACAAAAAAATGTATATCTGTAGAA
This sequence comes from Goniobranchus kuniei, assembly GCA_025770095.1. Taxonomy (NCBI): domain Eukaryota; kingdom Metazoa; phylum Mollusca; class Gastropoda; order Nudibranchia; family Chromodorididae; genus Goniobranchus; species Goniobranchus kuniei. Next base: position 1,132 of record JAOYNN010109059.1, on the reverse strand, counting down.
TCCAGTCTCTTTTTATTAAATATCTTCTACGTATATTACAAAATACCTTTTCACTATTCATATAGAAATCCACATCTAACCTAGCTCTAATTTTAGTTTTTATGTTGTTGTTTTTTTAATTTAAACGTTTCGCTCTCAGTTCATTGACTTTAGATCTAGATCTATAATAGTGTATCTAAATCTAGATCTAGATGTACATTTTTCCCGTAGCAAGATCTAAAGCAAGTGAATCGAGACGGATTTAAAAATGGAATAGATCTAGATCTAGATTATTATCTAAAACAATGTTATGCTTCATTTTGACTGTCATCTAGCTCTAGATCTACTCTGTATCTCTTGGTCTTGCTGACTTTCTGTTTAAAAAAATAAATGTGTCTTTAGATCTAAATCTCAATTTGTCTTTAGATCTGAATCTCAAAGTCTTATATATTGTTGCGATTGATTCGCGTCATGTAATTCGAAAAAAAGGTTTACCTGTCGTAGGGCGAATATTTCTCCCAAACGATGTCGTTTTCAGTTTCGGCATTGTGATCAGGCATCATTCTTTGCTGGAGGCTGGAGGCCGGAAGGCGCGATATTGGCAATATTGGTTAAAAAAACAACAACTATGATTCCTCTGAAAAGAAAAACCTTATTAAAACTGTTTCAGGCATTGGTATGACTCAATCTTCTCACGCTTGGTTGGAGAAACGTTGAACCCATTTTTGTGAGTTGATAACAAAATAGATTTTTGACGATACTTTTTAACGAAAATCGCGTGTAAATCGATCCAGTGGTTTAGGAGGAGATGTCTCTTGTTGAAGTCGGAACGTGTCGCTCTTATTAATTAAGATATAGAAATTTTACTCATAACGCTTCTTAATATTTATAAAATCCCTAAGCGCACACGTTTCATGTAAAAATAATTTTAAAATGTATACGTTATTTAACTTATCATGGGTAAACCATTGAACACATGTACATAATAAATGAATATGTCTATAATATGTTTAAATAGTGTGGATGATATTAAGGTATTTAAAAATACACATCAATATTTTAAAAACATGGGAAGAAATATAGTGCTACATTCATTCAGTATAAAACAAGTGATGAAACTAGTAATAATGCCCTCCCCCTTCCCCCCCTCCCC
>JAOYNN010108948.1:0-11606 GCA_025770095.1 Goniobranchus kuniei | reverse complement strand
GGAGATTTTGGGGGAAAATCAAATTCAAGGAGGTTTCAAGGAGCTCCTTGAAAATAAGGAGGCCGCATGAACCCTGATTGGTTACATTAGGGATGTACATCACAAACATTTTAAATGTCATTGCGAATCAGATTTTTGGGAAGATGGATGTGAAGATATAGACACATCATGGTCAAACAGTTGTAAATCGACGAGACTCAGACTCAGACGATGAAAGGCTTGAGCTCAAAGGTTTAGATCTACATCTAAATCAAGGGAAAAGGGCCACGCCAATGAAGCAACTGATTTAGGTCAGCAATATTTGACCTCATTTTTAATTGAAACAATTGATTTACATCAGCAATATTTGACCTCATTTGTATATCCAGACACATCACAATGTTGATCAATCCTTTAGAAGTTCATTTTGGAAATTCTGTACAGTTATCTCATGTCGCTTAGAAGATTTTTTTCCCTTATATCGCAGTCACTTTCTCATATGTCCTTTTAAGAAAAGTGGCAAAGGGTGTGCATTCGCGTCTAAAGTGGGTGGCAACGTAAGGGTTAAATTCCTTTCAAACAATCTTAATACCAGCTTGTTTTGCGGTTTGTTTTTCAAATTTAGGACTGAAGGTATCTGATTTGTGTCAGAACTCTTCAAGAACAAGAAATCACTTAAACTGCAAGTTCAAAGGTTCTTACTTTCAACACGTTCATTTTGACAAGAAGACTTTTCCCACTTGCATCAAATTCACTTGTCCAAATCGATACTTTCCCTTAAAGATAAAAAAGAAAGAAAACAATTCTGAAAAAAAAAAAGGAGTGAAAGTTGAAAGCTGTTTGGGTTCCACTGCCTTTTTGGTCACAAACAATATTAAATGTATTCAAATACAAATTTTGGGAAAACACAATTCTTTCCCACTGATGAATTATTTCAGTCATTTTCCTATTTCATAACACTGATCATTAATACACTAAAGGTTTTAATTACAGTGGAACCTCTGGATAGCGACATCGCTAGGGACCGAAGATTTACGTTGTTATCCAAGCGGTGTCTCTATTCCCGAGGTTTTCAAAATGGCAGAAAACGGGGGCGTGGTGCCCGCCTTATGTACCCTATGCCCACAGCTATGACGTGATTTTATTGTAAGAAAGCGATCTCATTGGCTACGAGTAGGCTTGAGTAAGACATCTCATTGTTCACGAAATAAGCATTTTTATTGGCTTAAAGTACAAGATACCGCTGGTCAGAAACGTGGTTGCCTGTTTGGCTAGATTTTTTTGTATCAAGCATTGCTATCAACTGCCGATTATCGCTAGATCGATGTCGCTACCCAGTGGTTTCACTGACATTTATGGCGCCATTTTGAGGTTTTTATTACTAGTAATATATAGCAACAAAATCGGGACCAGAGATCAATGTCGCTATCCAGGGGTTGTCGTTATCCAGAAGTTCCACTGTACATTCAAATATCATGGAAAAGGTACATACAAACAGCAGTCAGACTCAGGGCATCTGACATTGTCATAAATGTTAAAAGAAAAGAAGAGTGGTGGAAATGAGTGCAGAACACCTCATAAACATACGTCTAAATGAAACAAAATGTGAAGCATATACTATAAATAATAACAATTAATAACGAAGATGCAATATAATACCTCTATGAGAATAAGGTACAAGAATTCAAAACGTCTTTTAAAACAAGAAACAGGTGCTTGGCTTAGTAAGTGATCAATGCTTTAAAATGTAAGCAAAGTGTATTTATATGTTTAAAAAAAAGGGTATTTCAATATTCTGTGCCAAATTTACCTGAAGAACCTAATTGTTAACTAATACACTGACACAGTGAAACAGAGTAGTACAGTGCATCACTGAAAAGGTGCATTCTGTCAAAAGTGAATAGCTGCCCGGAGACTCAGCAAAACAAAATGCAAAGCAGGTGCTGTCACATAGAAAGATTGGAAAGACTGTTGTTTGATATTAATTCAAAATAGTTTAGATTTTAACAATCCTTATAGCCCTTCTGCAGAAGGAGAATCTGAGTTGTTGACTCAATTTATAACTCATTAGGATAAAATCAAATGTTCCAAAAAGAATAGATTTCCACAAAACAATTCTGACATGTTACATTGGTGGCTTTCAATCTAAAAGCAATTTAGCTTTCAGGTTCTTAAAAACCCATAACTGGTACGATATCTATTCCATTAATTTGAAACAAAATAGAAATGTTAATATATTTCTCTTTCCTACATCTCACTTCCCCGATTTGCTTGTAATATAAAATAAGTGTTTGAGAGCAGTGTAGGTTGATTTTGTACTTCTCCCAATATTCCACTGAAATTTTAAACTGAAATATGCAATTCTTGATTTACATAGGATAAAATGGATACCATATTCCATTTCTGACATACGTTTATATATGTTGTAATCTTCGATTTGAATGACTAAAAGACATCAAATTACAGTGAAATTACATACTGGCATTCATCTTTTTGTGACCCTATTTTTTTTTGTTCATTTTAAATCATCAGATGGTTTCTGCGGTTACATTTGTCACATCAACAGTACATTTCTTCTTCCTGCTGAATGTAGAAATCTATTCAAGTTCCCTGGCGGATTCTTCATTTATAGTCACATTGGGAGTCCTATTGCACCTGTATTATATAAAGCAATTTTAACAAATTTTAATATTCTTTCTGACAAAAGTCCACAATGATAATTAAATCTTGTTGATTGACCTATATTGGATACATAACCGACAAACCCTCTGATGCAGAACTTGCCTGGTACATAAATTTTCCTAACGTCAGTCTGTCTGTGTGTTACCGAACTCCTCCGCTAATAGCAAACCAATCTTAGCAAATAAGGTATTGAATCAAAGCTCTCACTCCGAGGAATGTCTGTAAGAAATTGTGTTTTAATTAAGATAAAATCAATTTGTGATTAAGATCACAAAACAATATTTTCCATTTTATCAAGGCCACCTAGAAGAAAACTCAGATACTCGCCATTGCTTCGTAGGGCGTTTTTTCCCCTTCTTTCATTTGTCGCGAGGCGGACCCATCTCTTACATTGCTTGACAGTCAGATGTGTTCACCAAATGTAGCAAATGCAGTAACAATAGTACAATTAGGTAAGTCCAGTGGTTGATAATGTGAAAGAATAGTAAATAACATTTTGAGATTAACGGGACCGCTTGTGTCTTTAAATTTCTGATTCTTATTCTTGAGACCAAAGTGTTATCAATCAAAGCAAGCATTTTAAGTGTGTTTTCAAAGTGACAGTTCTTTTTTGTGCTGTTCTGAGATATTTAAAGGTGTTCAAATCACAGCCTGCTCTACTCGCTGTGGCCAACTGGATAAGGCACTGCACGGTAACCTGAATGCTGTGGATTTGAGCCCTACTTCGGTACGGCATTTATTTCCTTGGGAAAGATGATTTACCTCTAGAGCCCCTGGCAGCGCTGCTCTGCGGCTGACACTAGGTTTCTTCTTGGTCTCCCTTCAACAGAAACCAAAATAAAAGTTGCTCTTGGAACATTAAAGGTTTTATTTTAATTGGAAACCTTTGATTACTACATGAACCTACTTTAAAGGCCTACTTTAAAGACTAAAACAAATTTTATGTTGACATCTTGGCAGGTAATGACAAATCACTGAAAGGACACGATGTCAATAACCTTGACACATGGAAAGTAAAGAAAAGATCAACTGCTTTGAAAATAAAAAAGAAATTTGGAATAAAAGGCACACTGAATGTCAGTCAGGTCAATGGAAAATGATAAACTTAAGTTATAAAAGAAACCACAAAACAACTTAAAAAAAAACACAAAGTCAAATTTTATGGTACAGTATATGTTATTGAACACTAAACATACGGGCCAGCAGAGGCCATATTTCTACATGTAAAATGGGAAAAATCAATCATGCATTGGTAAGAGATCGAATAGAAAGGGCAGGAGCGGGAGAGTAAAATAAGCATTAAAAAACCAATCAACCATTGAATGATATAAGGATAAGATTGAGATGTAAGTGGTAATAAACATAAAATTGATTCAATTTCATGCACAATTATCAAATATCTTCATCACAACAAGAAAGAGAAATCACACGAAAATGGATTCTCTTTACAGGATGACTTGAATGCTAGGCCTGAAAACTATGGAAAATGAAAACGAACACAGCAAGGAGTTGGAAGGCATGCTTGGAATTTGCTTGTTTAATTGGTCTTTACGGGCTCTTTTCGACTACAAAAGTCAAAAGAAATCTGATCAAAAGAAATCTGAATACTCATGGAAACTGTTTTAAAGTAAGGGAAAGCAGAACAAAGCAGTAGAAAAGATTTTTAGATGAGGAAAAGAAGTTGCTAAAAAGGGAAACTAGCATTTAAAATAAACATTAAGTATACTGTAATACACAGCAAAACAATTTGATCTAAAAGCTACAAGGATAGATGATTTACAGATAAAAATAAAAATCCTCTCTCTCTAAAAAAAAATTAAGAATTAAGAATGGCCATCAAGCCCCGAACTGTGCACTGCGATAACCAACAAAGAATTTTGTACCGCCCTTTATGTACGAAAGTACTCAGTCCATCCAGATAGCAAGTGACCTTGGTGGTATGTTTAAGTGTGCAATGCTTATTAGAGGGAGATAGCCACTGAATATATTAATGCCTCCTTCCCTTTCCCAGCGAAACTAACCCCCCTGAGGACACAAACGAAAGCCTGACAGAAGAATACAGATGAGAGAAGAAGACGCTCTCACTCAATCCCTAATCACCTCTTATGATGTTCAAGGGGAGCACTAGCAGTAAAACCTATTCTTTCATCTCACAGTGAAGGACCAAGAAATATAAATATGCACAGAGGAGTTAAATAGACTGCATTTAATTCAACAAATTGTAAATAATGAATACTATTGACCCAGTGTACACTAGGTTTTTATAGATATGGACAGCACAAAACAAAAAAGCAAACGGACTAAATTGCAATCTGAAGTGAACGTTTTGAAATAACATGGTGGGTGGTATTAGAATTTTCCAATTACAGACAGTGGACCAGACCACAACTTATTAATCGCAGACCAAAGAAAATTAAAACTAGGAGAAAAAAGAGCAAGAGAAATTTTATTAATAAAACATCAATGAGCAGCCATGACCTTAATAAAACATCAATGAGCAGCCATGACCCTAATAAAACATCAATGAGAAGCCATGACCCTAATAAAACATCAATGAGCAGCCATGATCTAAGAAAATGACGTCAAAAGCCATAAAAATATTTTTATAAAAGACATTATGTTGACCACACCTTCCGAAGAAAGGAAAAGTTCCGCCACACTTGATAAGTTGAGAAAAGAAAAGATACAACAGAAAAAAAAAAAAGAATTTAAAAAAAACAAAAACAAACATGCTCACCTTAGCTGGCCAGAAAGCAAAATGTATTGAAACATATTTGATAACAAAACAAAGATTTGACATGCAACAGGGACAAAAATGCTTTTTTTTTTCAGAGAAAAATGCCAAAAGATTGAAATCTAGACATCCATTCTATATGAAGTGAAGCACAAAATCAAAATAATTGATAAGATTCATAAATAATTTTCTTTTTTTAACCCAACTGGAACAGCAAAGTTAAAAAACCAATCACTGAAGTTTTTTTTTAATGCGAAGTGTAACTTTCATTGAAGAACCAGCATAACAAACAGGACTGTAACGCATGAATAAATCAGACAAAAAGATATTTTAAAAGGGAAGAAGATCAATAAATGGGAGGAGATTGTGAGGAACTTTTATCTAAACCCCACAGCAGTCCTAGATGTCATGGGCATGATTAAATACACTTTTATCCTGCAAGGGGAGAAGAAGCCGTAAGATGTATGGCTGTCAAATCAAGTTGCAGTCAAGGCTTCTGCTCAAAATACAGCAGTAGCAGAGTGGACTCGTACAGAAAGGTCTAATTTAGCATTTGATGTAGAGTATATAAACTAGAATCAAAATCAAAATTTATTTGAATGTGAAGGGTTTAAAGTTTACTATCTCTGCAAACAGCAAATGAAACTTTTGATTGATTTCGGTGTAGCTTAGAAGTAATTGATGATGATGAACGGCTTAGCAGGATGCTTGCGTGCCCTAGACTTTGCACGCTTCCTTATCACCAATCTGAATGTATTTCGTTGACGTCCTCCATGTGTATCTGTCTTCTTGTGCAAGTTGCTTCAAGGTGTTGAGATCTTTCAGTGTTTTGAGCTGTGATGGCAAAGCTTCTTTGTTCTTAGGGAGACTTGCGGTGGTTTCTGGATATTTTTGGTGTTGCTTCAGATCTTTGTTTAATAATGTTGGCAGAGAGGTTTGGGTGTTACTGAAGTAAAAAGTGATGATGAAACAGAAGCGTGGACCTCCAGACTTCTAAGTCTTATCTTCTACTAGTACTACAACTGCCAATATACGCATTCCCTGTCCACATGGTGCAGAATCGGGTATTTCTTCTGTATTTTAACACAACTGCGTTTAGTGTGATTATCAGTTCTGTTCTTTAATTAGTTAAATGATTTGTTTATGAGGTACTTTACAGATGAATTCCAAATGAAGATTTGCTTCACATGAGCCCGTAATAATCAAGTTCACCATCAAAGCAAAGGAGTCAATATTCTTCATCTTCATTTTACATTACCAACCAGCAAAGATGGCTGTAGTCAGCTGCCCCTCACCTGGCAGCATGTACGAGACGAATGACGAGGAAGCAGCAGTGATTGCTGCACTTCTGAATATCAACACCCTATCCCACACTCAGCCCACAGCGCTCTCAACACCCAAATTAGATCTTCCAATGCTCAACATTAGGGTTGAAGAGGAAGTAAAGAATAACTGCATAAGACGTTGCACAGCGTTCAAATCTGGCTCTGACATCAGCGATGCCAATATTCTTCACATATAACTGCCCACTCGAACAACTGACAGAGAAAGATTTTTTTCTGACATAATTTTATGATGCACTGAATACGAAAATGGTTTTTAACCCCAGTAGAGCGCAGCCATTTTACCGGAAGTGACGCTTAGGAGTGAAGGACTGCTGACGGAGGCAGCTTTCACCTTGAAGTTGAAGCCTGTAATATATTCTCCCTGTGTAAAAAATATTTATTTTCATCTGTAACTTCTTTGTATCTCCAATTGAGGTTTTAGACAAGCAAAAACAGCCACTGTCTACATGGAGAGAATATGACAGCCGTCAGGGCAACTGAAAATACTGCTGAGGCCCAGTGAGGCAGGGCAGGGTAGGGCACAAGATGGCGACAGAGACCGGCTCCTACTTTGCCAGTCGATAATAAACGCATGAGATAGTGAGCAGCTTAAAATTACTTGCAATTTCGTTGGCGACCTCTAAAGTTTGTAATAAATATAACCTAAAGGGTCAAGTTCATGAAAGAAAGAAAGAGGATGACTGGGTTCATGGCAAGGTGACCTATGCGTGATTAACACATGATGTGGAGCGTGACAGGCTTTGCTTCGCCAATCAGTAACAATGGCATGAAACAGCATAGAAGCTTAAAATAACTTGCAAACCCATTGGTGACCTCTATAGTTCTTTATAAATATAACTTCCGGGTCAATTTCCTTGAATGGAATTAGAAATTTTCCATTGAAAACGGTCATGGTCACTGTCCAATTTTGATGACCTGCACCTTCCACTGTAGGGGGGCGGGGCGTCCCGCTTTGGTGTCCTGCGAGGGGCTCAGGTGGGAGGACCATGCACAGAATTTCAACAGCATTTGCCTCAGTAGGGTTCAATCTGCTGCAAATCCACTATTTAAAAGTTACAATGCTATTACTATTTATTACAGACTCAATTCTCACATTTCACAGACGAATCCTGCCATCATTGGGTCATTTCTGTGATGTTTCTGTGATGGACATGTGCACCCACTGCCTTCTGTGTGTTCCGATTTTTGGTACCGTATTTGAATTCAATCAATGGTGGCACTGCTTCATGTCAGATTGTGCTCCTTCTTTGGCTCTTTTTCTGCAATTTCCTTCTTTCATTACAATGGCAACCCAAGTATGGACAGTGATTCGGAAATAATTGTGTTTTTCATTCATCGTTCAAGGAATTTCGATCCTGATTAAATCCAGAATGTCTAAGCGTGTTTTGGGTTTTGGGTTTGAAAGAATCAATGAGATATGCTAAGTGTGATCAGCAAGCGATCAAAAACGTCTATTTTTGTTTCTTTTGTTCTTGTCTTGTAGTGAAATTGATCACAGGGGAAGGGGGGTGGGGGTAAAGAAGTGGAAGAAGGTATTAGGGGGAACCGCTACTGGTGGTTACGGAGTGCGCAAAAAGAAAAAAACTCAACAAAAGCTGCCATGATGGAGACAGGTTGGCATAATTATGCTAAATTATTATTTTCACAAAGACAAAGTGTGCTACAATGCATTTAGTGGTTCTAATGGGTTTTGGTTTTTTTTACTGTTGACATGCTACTCAAAATTAGGCCCCCTACTCTGTTTTTGAGTATTTAAGGAATAATTTTATATTGACTGTTTCATCTCCTCTCCTTTTTCTTCATCCTCTCCTCCTCCCCCTAATCCTTATTACTATTTTTCTTCTTCCTTTCCTCATATTTTAGTTTAAGCGGTGTATTGTAATTATTATTAGGGAGCACTACCGTTTGTTCCGCCCACTAAGAAATAGGAGAAAAACTATTGCCGGCAGGGGCTAACCCTATCCCTAACCCTTATTATTAGGCCTACTTTCTATTTTCCACCTTCTGCCAAGCGTAAAGAGACTGGACCCACATTGTTTACAAGTAGGCTACCCCCTCCTGCACAAACATCAAAACAAATAATTTTCTACTGTTTTCTGTGCCCTATTTATGTTCACGGCACTGAAACACCATGGAAAAACACTGAAAAAAAAATTCATACTTGAGCGGGCTATATATAGGCCTACTTATGTACGGAACATTCACTGCACTGCATGAGAGGCAAGGACAGAGAAAGTGGATGGGCAGTGCAGTAGCCAACCCCAAAAGCAGATCTAGGCTGTTTTTCCAACCGTCCCCCCATACTTCCCATCAGTACATTATTCCTATTCACTACATGATATAGGCCACATTCTTGTTTATTCATTACTACAACATGCATTTTTTATCCTTACAGCACTACAAAATCAAGATTTAGGAAGAATTTCAATATAAAAGTGAGCAAATCAGGCTCAAATGGCCGCCATTTTTTTTCCATTTGCAATTCGATACTGCAGTAATCGCCTGAGACTTCAAAGGGTAGGAACCAACCCGTTTAAACAAGAACCCCTTTACCATAAACCCCTACTCAGATGCAATAGAAAATGGGGGGGGGAGTTCGGGGGGGGCTAGCCCCCCACAGTCAGTATGTTTTGTTAGGCAGATCTTTGTATAGGCATTATAATAGAGGCTATGGCCTGAGCGGATTCGCTGCAATAATAGTCGATTACTTGGGCCACACTTGGGGGGCATATGGAAGAACTCCCCATATCTACTCTTTAAAGATCTACTCAGATCTCAGTCTAGAGAATAGATCTAGAACCCAGGCCTAAAATCTGAGTAATTCAAGTAATTGCCAGCAGTGACAGGTCATGATACTGATACTTAGTAGTAGGCTAAAATGATACGATGGTGACGATAGACATGACAAAAATAGACAGGAGAGCACCTTCCAGGCTTTAGTCTAGTATACCTGGGTATAAATGGCTGATCTAGATCTAAGTCTGGACCTAACATGAAAAGTAAATTAAATCTCTAGATCCAGAGCAGGATCTAGGTTCTAGATGTAAGTGCCAAGGTGCCGGGCTCAGATTACTGAAACCTGGATCTCGCTTTGACACCTTCCTCCCGTGGTAAAATGGCGTCTGGCATTTCACACACGGAACCACTTCGCAAGCATACATAGGTCTCGATCCCATGGTCTTTTGACAGGCCATTTAGTCAATAACGCGTGACTGATAAATTTGAATGATAGTTGCAGTTACCTGATAAAGTTGAAAATCCTGTAATTTATTACGATGGCAACAATGGCGAATCAATTTAGCTGATAAGTAGTACCATGACAAGTAGCCTGTGATATCACTTCCAGGGAGGGGGAGTGTACTCTTAGGAGAGGCCTAAACAGGCTCAATTTCCTTGTGCAAAGATTTACCATTATGATCCAAATAATTGTGGTACATACCTTTCTTCCAGTTTCTCATACCCATACATGTAGTAATACCACATGTACACATGTAATTTTCTTTGTGAGTGTGTTCACACGCATAGAACGTATATCGTAGAACGGGGAAAAGGAAGATTTACAAGAAGATAGAAACTGTATAAAGAAGACTGCCATGGAACAAAAACAAAACAAAACAAAACAAAAAGCAACAACAACCCCCCACCCCCACCACACACACACAAAAGACTCAAGCGGACAGATTCGCAGGCCTGTTCACTGTTTCTCCATCGTGAAAGACGGTCATGACTTCAATAGAACGTGGCACTGTGTAGGCCTTTACTGTCGGTGAATTGGTCCAGAAAAAGTTTAAGGTAGTCGTGGCTAGAAAGGATTACGGATGGTGTTATGACAGCGAGATCTGAGAAGTTATTCTATGAATTGACAACTCGTTGACTGTAACAGTTCCCTCGAATTTATAACTTTACATGTCCTTTGTAGAGTTTATAGCTATTCCCTCTAGTTATTTTTACTTTGACAAATTTGAAAGTTGAATTTAAGATCTTATAATATAAACCATCGGTAAGTTTTTGCAAATCTTTTGGGTCACCAGGAGCACGTTTGGGTTGAGAGTAGACAAGTGAAGAGCAGCCATTACCTCTGTGTCTTTTATTTTGGAGTTTTGGTAATATACTCATCGTTCTGCGATGAGCATATTCTACTATCTGAAGGAGAAAGAGGAGGAAGATAACGACGACGACGATGATGATAAAGAGGAGGTGGAGGGGGATGATTGATTCATTGATTGTGGATTATGCCCAGTGCATCCCGTGGGGATGATCTCAGGGCTGTTCATGATTTGCCTTTCCCAAACATCCGAATTTTTTTCCCTCTAATGCCTAAAAAGGTTCAAAGTATTTACAAAACAATACATAAAAAGTATAATTCACAGGGCTATTCATTTTTAGTCTTTCCTATTCCTTGAAATTTTTTTTTTTTAGTGTTAACATTTTTTTCAAAACATGAAAAACACAATACAGTATAGTAATGTGCAAAAGTAACGCAACACTCATTTAATAGACCGTGCTGCCAAATTTTTCCTATCTTTTCAGTTTTAAGTTGCCTCTCATTAATCTATAATTAATTTCAAACATTTGGACACCTCAGGCAGTAAATATTACACAGACATTCATAAATTAGCTGTTAGAAACTGCATGTTGCCAAAGGGAGTAAAGAGAAAAATATATTATTGTTTAAGTTAAAGGAAATTGATATGCACACTGGTGCAGTGCAAAATGGTGCAGAACACACATAGCTTTATAGATAATGTACTTTTAGCTTCAGCGTATTCTCCTTTTAGATCGATCTTCTGATCCGGTCGTGATGAAGCCGTCGTCCTTCTGTGTGAAGAGGGATGTACACGGGATGGGTCCTGATATAACCATAT
>JAOYNN010108837.1:0-11610 GCA_025770095.1 Goniobranchus kuniei | reverse complement strand
ACAATGATTGACAGGTAAGCCAAACAGTACTTAATCTGCTCACAGCTCACAATGACATTGACCATGCCTTTTCTTTAAAATTTTGCATTCTAAATGGGTAAATAGGCTGCTCCCACGCCCTCCGTCTTACATCCACATCCGGCTAACATCCACATTTCTCCGTCTTCCGAGGATGTGGATGTTAAGCGGAGACCACTGTACCACAGTAAGCAACATACCCAGCTTTAGTCCGAGGTCCTTTGTTCCACACTCCACCAAAATTTGGTAGCCAGTCACTAGAACGAGTTTCTGTCCTGTCAAATTTAGCTCCAACACGAATTGCAGGAAGAGCCTTCTTTTTCTCAAGTTTTTCTGCAACATTAAATAAATAAAATAAAAAAAAAGATAAGGTAGGCCTACAACAATTCCAGTTTTGTATGAAATCTGAGAGAAGTGTTGATATGAGGCGCCCACCCCTAACACCTAATAGCAGGAATCCCAGGACTGAAAAAGAGGAATCTTAACCAATAAAGTGGAATCAACATACCATTCTCCGAACACCTCCAGATTTAATAGTAAAATCACTCCTGCTATGAATACCTTGCATTAAAGCTAGATCTAGATCTATCCTGCTGCGATGATGCAATCGAATTCCATATTTTACTAATTTAGATCTCGATCTTCATCTATACCAGTCTGAACTTTTTATCCACACATTTCTTTTGTGGAGAAGGCATGTTTGAAGTTTACAAAAGTAAAAGCTATCAACACTATGAGAATGAAAAGAAATCACAAATGAAGGCTATCAAATACACAACACAGTCAATGACTCGTTGGATCACGAGACAGAGCAGACTAGTTTGATCTGAAAGAAGAAGAAACAAAGCAGTCACCCGGAAATTGTTCAGCTTTGATATCAAAAGGTTGCAAAGATTACCACTCAATATCGTAAACTTCGGCAGTTGACCAACATGACCACATAAGAAGGCCAATGACTCGTGTATATTTTCATTGATTGTACAAGGTTAAAATATGGAATATTGGCCGTGAACATGGGATCGCGGATGATTCCACGAAAACGGAAGGGTAGGAGTCTCTGTTGATATAAGATGGCAATTATAATTAGTTGTTATGAAGTTTTCACTTTGGAAAGAGTCAAAAAGATTGCATGAGGAAAGGAGAAACTGATTGAAAAACCTTGAGTTCACCTATGCCATTTTGTCATAACTCGCATCAGTGCAGGGCCACCTAGAACAAGCAAGGCATGACTTGACTACAATGTTTTAAGATGTAGTAAGACGATACACTTTGTCATGAAAACATCATATATAAGACAAACATGTGACACTTGTATTGCCAAATGTCACAACATCATCATCATCATGTCTTTTTCAAACTGCAGAAACACAAAGGCCACTAACAAACTTTCCCGTCCATTCTTGTAAAGGAAATCTCAAAGAAAATTCAGAGGAATGCCAATCACATATTTTGCCACCACCATCATCAACTCATTCACTGCAGAATATTTTTTCTATTGTGGATGTATTTTGATTTACTTGCATAGGTCTTCTGTACGGAAGAATTGGGTGGCTGATCGGCTCATCGTAGTGAATGAGTTAAACAAATCTCTGAAATTGATCTTGCCCTAAAGCTCAAGATACTGGAAGATCCTGAACATATAAAATCTATTGCTCAGAACCTCAAAGAACGAAAACAACTGACAAAGAAGATCATCAAAACTGCTAAGGCATCCTGCTCTAATGAACAAGATGTGAACAGCATTTAAGTCATTCTGTCTTATCACGGGCCAGCTTTTAATCTCACTGAAGGTTTAACTGCTTCTCTGAATGTCACTGATTTTGATCATTTGCCATGTTCCTTATGGTCTGCCTCTCTTTCTTCACAACAGGCTTCTTAAACAAAGAAGTAAAGTCTGTTTCTGTGGAAGAACTCCAAATTTTGATAAGCAGAGGCAGGCAGCTGTGGTGACAGGGAAGAGTTTGAGGTTTGCATCCCTGTTGGAGACTGATTAACATTTACATTGTTGAGCCCTTTATCGTCTGGCCCTCCAGGAAAGTACATCGGCACAAAATTTTCGCGTATTTTGCATTATTGTCATTTCTGGGGCTTTTCTTAGTGTTGGAGGGTAGTCAAACGATATTAAAATTTTCAATAATTGTTACTTTTACTTTTAATCTCTTCTTTTATTTGTTGTTGTTTGAAAAGTTTGTTTGTTTGCGTTTTTAAGTGGAGGTCCACTGAATGTATTTTCTATTTCTTTGAAATTTTTACCCACAATTTTTGCTAAATTTGCATGCAATTTTTGCCATTTTTGCCAGCAATTTTTGGAGTTTCAAACGCAATTTTTGCAATTTGAAAATGTAATTTTCTACGTGGCAGTATACTGCAGTAATAATACCTTACTAAAACAATCACAACTCCCGTATCATGTTTATGGGTCAAACTTTTAGGATTGGTGTATGGATAAATGAGGATGAGATGAATATGCAAATTTTATGCACATGAAATCACCTGACATTGCAGCCATCTTGAATATTTAATTAATTAGTAAAATGTTTTTAATTTTTGTTTTCATGGGGAAAAAGAAAACAAAAAAAAGCAGTTAGTCAAAAGAGGACTGAAAGCAAGAAAGAGGATAGCAGATTGCTTTGGAATGAGTGTTTTTGTATTTTTGAATGTGTGGAATGAGTAATCATGGATTCAAACAAGCCTAAAATGTGCTGCTGGCACTCCAATCAAAAATAAAGTCACACGTCAATTGATTCAGTCACTGGTATCGTTTTTCACTCCTACATTGCCATAATTAAAATTAATTTTCCATTCAATTGGATCTAGTGTCTCTTCTCCAAATACATAATCCATTTCGAATTCATTTTGATCAGGTGATGCATCAACACGCCCATCACCAAGCCACTTGCTTGCTGATTCTTTTCAGACTTAGATCTAACCGTATTAGTATAATTGCATGTGCAAGTACTTGGACACTCATCATCACTTTTAACTATCACTCCATGTATAACTACATCTATTTGCACTAGGCCAATAATGACTAAATTCGGAGTCAGAATTATTCCTAAAAACATATCCCACATTCACTACAGACTTACCGTGGGCACATAGGCTGAAAAATGAGAGTTCAGATTGATCAATTAACATCGAATCAGCATGCAACAATTCATCAAGATCAATCAGGTTCTATTACATCAGGAGAAATAACTCTAGAAATAATCTCGCGTCAGCAAATTCATATATGATACAGTTTCTTCATGCTATTGACATTCAAAGTTCTCCATAGCAGTGGAGTCACCATACCAGAAATACGTCCAAGTCGTCTACAGCAACGTAAGTGTTAATGACTGACATAAAACAGGAGATCTGAAACTAAAAGTCAAACTCACTGAATTTCTGGAAATCTGATAGAGAAGGCCCTATTGGCCTATTTTTATCTGTTTCTTCCTCAATGTCATCTTGCAGCCAAGGAGGAACTGCATTGGAGTGGATGTTTCCTATGGTGTCATCTTCCTGAAAATCATACAATTGGAGTTCTTATATTCTTTTCATTCCCGGTACAACAGGGTATTCACTGATTCTATATTCACATTTAACATAATCTGTACCTCAAAATTTTCCTTTATGCTAAAAGTGTTTGGTAAAAAAAGACAGTTACAAACTGGTTTTGTTTTGTAGCATGGACATTGTAAAATTAAGATACACCCATGACTTGAGATAAAATCTATGAGGAAAAAGACCCTAATTAAAAATTGTTAACTTCAAAAATTATATCAACAAACATATCTTGGACACAAAGTTCTCATTCTGTAGAAACAAATTGAACCCAGAAGACTCAAATTGAAACTTCCGAGTTTGTTGTAAGTAACAACAAATTTTCAAAAAAGACCCCTTTATTATGTTTAATAGTCTTGTAATGCTTATAATATTCACAAAAATGGGGGCATTAGGGGTAAACCCCTTAATGATTTTACCAACTTACATTTTGCCTTTCTATAACAGTCATGCCGACACCAAAAGCTCGGATGGTTTTTTTCCCGGTCAATTCAGCTCCATCGGTGGAGGTCACTCTTGCATTTTCCAACGCCACAGCAAACAATGAGGGACCAGGGCTCTGCTGTGACAAACTCTATGTGATAAAGACTCATACATTCAGGAAAATGCCAAGTGAAAAGAGAAAAACTAAAACAAAAAAAAACAGGAGAGCTCTTCAGTTTAACAAATTCCTTAAGAAAATAACATGCGCCAGTTTTCACAATTCAAAGTAGAAAAGAGATGTTCCCGAATCGGGAACAGGTTGGATATCAATATCATGGTCAAACTTACTTTCTTTTTACTCATGTATTTCATTTGTCTGGAATGGTGATTCTCAAACTATTTTAAGGCATTTTTGTGTGAGGATCTCTTTTTACTCTTCTAAACGGATGTTCCTGAACCCTATTATCATGAGAACAATTCAAAATCAGTCTAAAGCACATTTTTCAAAGATATGTTTGTCCTTCAAACATTAATTTAGCAACTCGAGTAACAATTTAATAAATTTTGAAATATCTGCGACTGCTTCGGTATCTTTTGACACTAAAATAAAGTGTTATGCCAAAACATAATTCATAAATACAAAGCAAGATAAGACACATGTTCAGTGTACCATTTAGAAGTGTGCAAGACTGATATTATATATCAACAAATGACAAATGTTGGAATGCAAATGAAAAACAAAACAAAGACAAAGGATTTCAAACTTTGACATGGAGGATCTCTTAATCACACCACTTTTTTATGTTGCAATAAAGTCAAAAAGGTATTGAAGGCATACCCTTTATTGAACGTTGAATATTATTCTTAATGCAAAAAATGATGTTTTGAAATACTATTGTATGTTTTTACTTTCATTTTGTCCGTTCCTATTGCTATTCACAGTTTTTGAATCACAATGATGTCCTCAGAAGTCAAGTGTGTTACGCATTACATCTGACATGTTTATTATAAAACATAAAATTCATTCCATTTTCTTTTCTCTCTTCAAATCACTTTTACAAGCAGTTCAAAGCAGCAGAAAACATTTAAATTGGTAACCAAAAAAAGTTTTGTTGTGTCAGAATCTGGAATGTAATGTGTAACACAAACCCTTTTATACATAAGAATGACATTTCTACCTAATTGACTTTTTTAAAAAAATTTTTAAAGGATCCTTTTCTCATCTTATTCACGAATGAATTTGGACATTTCCTTGATTGTTAATTGAGAAATATTTTGCTCTAAGACTTTCTATGATATCACATACCACATCTGAGATTGACACATCTGTAATAAAAGATGTTAAAAAATCCCATCTTTCAATACTATTGCTTCCATGCCTGTTTTTTCAAAACAAGCCTTAAGCATTGGTGGCCCGGTAGCTCAGTTGGCAGAGCGGCTGACTACCATACAAGGTGGCCTGAGTTCGATCCCCAGCCGGGCAGTGGTTTTTTCGGTGCCCCCTGTTCACCCAGCAGTATAAATGGGTAGCTTGGTCTTTCTAGACTTGTCGAAAGTAAAGTCGGTGTGGAAAGCAATAGCAAACTACCAGATTATGCCGCATGCCTATTATAATTAGGGTTCTACCCCTAATTCCCCTATACTCAGTCATGGGTTCGGGACTAACTTTACTTAAAAAAAATATTTTTAATGCTTAAAATTATGTGGTGGCGGTTATGATGATCTTTCAATCGGATTATATTTTTGTACCCAGTGTTCAATGCAGTGTTTATTTCATCGTCTCCCAGACATCGTCGTTTTGAACTTGGGGACGGAATTCTAAAACCCCTTTCAAGGACAACTCAGAGTAGGTCACTCAACAAGGATGTGAAAACTAAAAATGGAGGTGTGACTTCTGCGCAGAATATCTTTTCACAATTTCGTACAATTTGGACGGGCAGTGGCATAACGAAGAATGAACTCAACAGGAGGAGATTTCGGAATAGTTCTGAATCTCAAAATATGATGAATCATAAAACGTATCAGCGGGATTTATTTCGACTAAGAGATCTACATCAGAGAAACCGACTGGTATCATTTATGAAACGGGAACCGTCATTACCTCATTCTCAGGGCTGGTCAGGAGAAGAAAATCCAATAAGTAAAGGGGTAAGTTAACCCATAGCATAGAATTGGATTGAAGATGGATTTATGTCATTTTGTATTCTTAGACGAATAGACCGCGAGCCAGTGGGTGAAACCCTCTCCCCCCATCTCCCCGTCCCCACCTCCCTCTCCCACTGGGGGGTTGTAAAACCTACTTTGTCTAGAAGTTGGAAACCCTGAAAGTTCAAATCCACTTGTTTGCCAATTTTATCGTGTTGAGACCTTTGAAGGTCATGAGGTGCACTTTTATCAGAAAGTCAAGATGTTTTCTTTTTAGTCAAAAAGATACATGCTATTATCAGAGCAACTCTAAAAAGTGAATAGTGAACTAAAATATTATTTTATCTCAAGTTAAAATTTTTTTTATTGTTTCATATAGTAAAAATAGTTTTTTAAACACCTTTTTCTTGAAATTAAAAAAAAGAATGACACAAAAAAAAAAAAAAGAATAACAAAAACTGTCTTTAATAACAATCCTTTTTTGAACAGAAATTGAGTTTCCTGAACATGGGAACAGAGCTATATTGATAAGATTCATCTCTTGATAGTTTTTGTTGTACTTTTAGAGTTATTTCCCTTACTACGACAGCCATTTTGTTTTTTTTCCACTTTATTTTCCCATGATTCATGCTTGGTTCTCTTCCTCCCTTTGTATACATTAAACAGGCATGGCTACCAATGTGTTTACATCCTGGTTACATATACCAAAGCATTACCAATCTTAAATTGCGAATACAATACACGCCGCTTAACCAAATTGCACTTTTCAGAATAGTTCCAATTAAACAGCATTTCCTTTAGCCGATTTTTTGTCAGTTGCAGAATGAGTTAACTGTCAAAATTGCACCGAAGGTGTTCTCTTTGGCGATCCAAAATCTTCATGGTCAAGACCTGCACACCTGGTGGGTCAATTTTTGTCTGACTCTAGGTCAATAAACATGGCCAAAAGCGACCCATTTTGACGAGCAGCCTCTCAGATCTAGTCCGCGGACTAGTGTGTGAAACCCTCCCCCATAGGAGGGGGGATTGGGGGGGGGGGTGTTATAAAACCTACTTTTTCTATTAGTCGGATACCGTGAGAGTTCAAATCCACTTGTTTGCCAATTTTATCGTGTTGCCATCACTGAGTTGTTGCCCTTTAAAGGTCATAAGGTGCACACTTTTCTAAGTCAAGATTTTTCTTTTAAGTCAAAAAGGTAGAGGATTTGATTGAGTTGACTAAAATCAATGATTTGTCCACTAAAAGACTGTTTTATCTGGAGTTGAAAAAATACTTTATTGTTTCACATAGTAAAACTATTTTTAAATGCTTTTATCTCAAAATTTTATAATATTAAGCAAAACTGACTTTAATATAAATAAAAATGTTTAGTTGGTCATAAATTCAGTTTCCAGAACATGGGAACAAAAGCTAAGTTGATAAGACCCATATCTTGATATTTTTTGTACTATTAGAGTTATCCCCCTTACCACGACATCCGTATTGTTGAGTTTGGTTTTTTCAGTCAAGATCCTGCCATTGGTTATTACAAAATTAGACTGAACAAAATCACAGAATTAAATAATAATTATTCAATGTGCAATATTGGATCTCTGTTGACATAAGAGATATGGTTCTTTTATCCCAGAAACATTCTGATGTCTACAAACATTTCAAATTTGGCAAATTTGATGTTGCAAAATCCAGCAACAGTTTTTCTTTGATTTCTGTGGACCAAAGGCATGAACAAAACATTGCTGTTATGAAAAAACGAAAGTGGTATCATTGGCTTTACTTAGGATTCAGATGAACTGGTCAAATGGGCAATATCAGGACCAGAAACGGTTATGTCATTGCTGGGATTTGAGAAGTCTGTTATTGGGATGTCAGCCAAAGTCAGACGAGCAATAGCTTCGGCACATCACAATGAAACCAAGCCAGCCCAAGCTACATTTGCCAAACAGTTAACATCAATGCGGATGCATTTAGAATATGGGCAATCCATTTGCAGATCTAGAAATAAGATGTTGCTTTTACACACAAAAGAAGTGATGCCTGATGTCAAATGTCAGATGTTTGAAAGTCTTGAAAACTCAAAACGCCTCATTGACAGGGTCAGAGCTGTATCAGATCCCATCAAGAAAATCAAGAATACACGAGCAGCCAGTCAACATTTGTTCAAAAGATGTGGAAACGATATCACAATTGAAGTCAGAAGCCTCATTATTTTCTGGCCTCTATGTTTCCTGTCAGAGAAGAGATATGGCAACGTGGATGTACTCTTTAGACATGAAACTCGAGCCTTTCTTCCATGTATGTCAAAAGAACACTCTTCCCCGACAACGCGACATATCAGACCTTGTGGGTTGTCTTGAACAATTGATACAACCCAGTCGGGAGTCGGCCTTTATATGATTGGGCAGTGATTGTAAACATGCTGACACCAGGAATATGTAGAACGTTTGGTCTGTATTCGGACACAATCTTCTGCCAATATCTCAAAAGTCAAGGGCTTGTAGAGTTGATGTTGTGTGGGACGTCTACGTTCGGAAAATTTTGAAAACACAGACAAGAACTGATAGACTTCAATGTCCAGTGAAAGCTGTCAAGATAGGTAGGTCAACACTCATCCCTGGATAAGAAACGACTTCATAAGAAACGATGAAACCAAGACTGGGCTCTTTGCTCTTTTGACGAAAGATGCCATCGTTTTGAAAAGAATTCTTGATGACAAATTATGGAATTGACATGTGTTGTAAACCTTTCCGTGAAATAGTAAGCATTGCCCCTTCCAATCACTAGGAAGCAGATTCATGTGTATGATGCATTTCACATAGGGCACAAGAAAATGCAGATCGGGAGTGTGGACATTGGCGTTGCTTTCACATCAATCACAACAGCAAGTGAGCTAGGTGAAGGATGCACCATTAAACAGCGTTTGAAGCTGGTGAGGATGTTTGAGATTGCTGCACGTGAAATACCACAGTCCTATGCCTTACCAATGTTTCATGACACGACATTCTATTAAAAAAACAACATTGGAAAGCGCACTGCTTGGAAGATCTGGCAACTTGGTGACATGATAATAAAAGTCATGTGCAGTCTTAGAAAGGATCCCAAGATTATGTTTCAGAAGTTGTCGAGAGATTCGATGCTGCGCGAAGAATGATTTCGTGAGAAAAGTTCGATCTATCCCCCTCCTACCCCCACCTACAAATGCAACCCTTTATCAACATTTTATGTGGTCTGTACTCCAAGCTGCATTCCATAGGGTATGTCTTACTAGCAACACCTGGCATCTATCTTCTCCCCACCTGTGGGTATGGACCTCACCAGAGCACTGGTTTTCTAAGTGGACTCCCGGATGCTACAAGCTCTTGTGAAGAACGGATCCAATGTCACAATGTATAGACTGCAAATGTGCACAATCTGGACTGAAATGTATTGCATTCTGCACTTGCAGAAAACATTGTGAGAATGTTTAGGTAAATCCTCTTACTTCGAAACATTTTAATGTTGCCTTGGTTATTGCTCTTTACTTTTTGCAGATCTATTTTCAAAAGGGCAGAAACAGATGGGACCATTATTCATTGGAGGGCTTACAAAATATGAATATGACCCCAACTTGGAGGATTGTTTTTTCATTAAGACATCATGAGACATTGCTTTAATATGGGGAAAGCAAGGGCAGTAACGCATTGAATAAAAAATGTTTAACCTTTTTAGTTATGACTGTATAACCAATAATTCATGAAATTTGGAATGCTTTTAACAAGAGCTGGGCCCATAACGACATTTCCTTTCATTTCTTTAAAGATATGATTAAAAGTCAAGAGCCATAACTCTCATCGTAAATATAAAAATCTTTTGGTACTTATATTATCGGAAAATCATAAATTGCTGCTGACTACTTTTGTTTTTTTGTTTTGTTCATTGCTATAATGCCCTGTGCCCGTATGAATAATCGCTACGTTAATCTTGAGCGTTAAATTTACGTATTTACGTTATAACGTAAATACTTTGAGAATGCGTTAATTGTCGTATGCGTAAACAAACACTTATTAACGCATTTGCGTTATATCATTGTCGGAAAATTTTGGAGCTTTTCTCCGCAAAAAATGATTTTGATAGTCGCACCAATTTTCATTCCACTTCCGATTCTTACAACAACAACAACAAAAAATCATGATGAAGTCTGAGAAGAAAACTCGACAAAGCCGATTTTCTGGCACCGAGGTGACAGTGCTTTCGCAGCGTATGGCTGCTAATAAAGATTTATCAAAATCGAAGCCGTCAACAGATGTCACCAACAAGAACAAAAAAGGAGTGTTGGACATCAATTTGCAAGGCCGTCAACGCCATCGACGAGACGGCGCCAACAAGAAGCGTCGATGAAATTTAAAACAATGGAACGTACGTATCTATAAGAAAATCTACAATTCTAAATCTAGATTTCTAGACCTATTTAGATATCAAGATCTATTTAAAGTATATTTAGAGTAGATATAAATTCTTAAAAAATTCTAGAACTAGATTTTACACGGATCATAGATCGAGAACTTGTCATATAAGAATCTAGATCTAGATTTAAATCTAGATCAAGATGAGATTTATCATCCTAATCAGCCTAATGGTTAATTCATGCATTATATAGATCTATTATTTGATGAAGAAAAAGCACTGACATGGCTCTATAAATGTTGGCAAGCATGAGTTGTGAGCAGCTGTAAAATATACATCCACATCACAGGTCTTGAAAGGTGCAGTGATGAGCTTCAGGACTGAACAGAGGGATACAGGTGGAGGCGAAGGTCCCAAAGTCCCACCTTGCTTTGATACCATAATGGATATTATTGGGGACCACAGGGCTGTCCTGTATGGTATAACTGGTAGGTGATTATCAAATCATGTTGCTTATTGTGGTGTGGCACTGCAACACATCTAAATTCTTATCATCATCGACATCATCATCACCGTCATCGACGCCATCGTAAACATCGCCATCAATTTCATCATCAAAGGTATTACCATGAGTATCATCGTCTCTATCATCCTCATCTTAGTCACACATGTACTGTCATCATCAGCATCATCATCATCATCATCATCATCATCATCACAATCATCTTCATTATGCAAGTAATCCACCTTAACTAAAGTGAGAAATGATGTTAAACGTTCCGTAATTGCGCTTAATGCGTCCATCTGTGTAGGCATGTATGTTTGTGAGAATGTATGTGGGTAGTTGCGCACGTGTGCATGTGTGCATGTATGTGTGTGTTTGTCTGTATCTGTGTGAGTTTATACTTCAGTATATATGTGAGTAAATGTATGTACATGTTCGTCTACGTATCATAGCTTGTTAAACCTAACATGAATTGCCAATTTGTGTACAATTATTATTATTATTATTATTATTATTATTATTATTATTATTATTATTATTATCATCATCATCATCATCTCATGAAATTACTAGAAACAGCTGTGCACTATAG
>JAOYNN010108836.1:0-17621 GCA_025770095.1 Goniobranchus kuniei | reverse complement strand
CTAAAAGTTGAGGCCATGAATTGAATGTATATAGGTGAAAATTAAGCTGGGTTAAAATCAGTAGCTAAAACACCATTAGCAATGCTATGCAAATGTCACAAAAGCCAGTGTATAAGGTTTAAATACTGTTTGATAAATTATATATATAGAAAGAGTATAAGAGTAACTGTGACATAAATAGATATAAAACGCCAATAGCTGGTGGTTATTACTAAACTTAAGGGCCTTACATCTTTTGCTTGGTCCTCCAACACAAAGTCAGTCCAAGCCGGAGGGTCGGCTTCAGGGCCCTTTGGGCTGCTGAAAGCCTCTTGCACTTTCACCTGCTCAAAATGCTCTTGCACCTCCACTGGACTTCCTCCACCATACTGGCTGTGGACCGCATTAAGGTGTCCTGGTGCAACGGAGTCAGACCATTTTTCGGTTGATTCTTGCTTGCCAGCTTTTGATATCTGCTCATTCAGCCGCTCAATTTCCAAATGGGCTGCTTCCAACTTTTTGGTCAAGGACATCAGCTTAGCATCCTTCTTCTTCATGGTCTTCTGTTGGGCCTTCAATTTTTCCGCAAGCTCTTCTACTTTTGGAGGTTTACTGACTAGAGGGGATGAAGAATCAGCCCTTCTGGCATCTGAAGATGCTAATGCTGAATCCTGAATCTGTTGTTTTAAATTTGTATTTTCTAATGAGAGTTCCTCTAAAGTCACCTGCAGGTGTTCCTTTTGCTGATGCAGAATATCGTATTCAGAACTTATCTCAGAGAGTGATTTTTCTAAATGTTCGCGCATATTTGTTAACGATATCACTTCAGTGTTCAAAGCCCCAAAACGTTCTGTAAGGGACATTGTTTCGCTATCTTTCTCAGAGAGGGTAGCTGTCAGGGATTCAACATTTGAGACAAGATCTTTCGACTTTTGCAGCTCAATTTCTAAATATTCACTGACGGTTTTCAACCTCGCGGCACCATTCTCTATTTCCTGTGATAACTGCTGTTTCAAAATTTGTACTTCATCATTGCAATTAGCTATTGTTAGATGGTTCTGTCCCAGTTCTTCTTGCATTGATTCTATTCTACACAGACTTTCACTGACCATTGATTCCTTTTCCTGAAGGGTCTTGGCCTGATCTGCACACTGGGATCTCAAGTTCTGATTCTCAAAGACCAGTTCGTCTATTTGTTGTTGAAGCAGTGTGACAGAATTTTGCTTGTCAGAATTGGCAGATTCTAACTGTTGCTGGAGGTTAGCTATCTGTCCTTCTAAGTTACCAACTCTTTCCTGTCCCTGGCTATGCTGCTGAGAAAGGCTTAGCTGGAGGTCATTTACCATCTGGATCAAGGATTCTACTTGAGATGATTCTTGCAAAGCTGTAATCTGCTGCTCAAGTGCACCAATGATCGTCTCTTTTGATTCCAGGTCTTGTTTAAGAGTTGTGATATCGGCACTGTAGGCATCCAACAACTGCGCTTTGTCTGAGAGAGTGAGTACTTTTTCTTCCAATTCCTGCAGAGATTTCTCTTTTGCCTTCATGTCATTAGTAGCCATCTGATACCTCTCTTCAGTCAGAACCTTATCTTGCTGGTCTTGGTACACCTTTTGCTGCAATTGTTTTTGGATCTCAATCATTTCAGTATTTGAACCAATTGTTGCTTTGAGATCTTCTTCAAGCTTTAAAATTTTGTCCGTTTCAGCTCTCAACTGGTTATTCTTTTCTTCCAGTTCAGCTTTCAGACTGCTATTATCGATGTGCAATTGGTCCAGAAGCTTTTGAGAATTCATTAACCCTTCTTTGGCTTCTCTGGTCTCTTCTGAAAGTTGTTGCATCGCTTCTTGCTGTTGGACTGACTGGCCTTGTGAAACGTCATACTGGTGTTGCAATTGGGCAACTAGTTGCTGTTGGTAAGACAGATGGTCTTGGAGATTCTGGCAGTGTTCTTTATACTGGACAACCTCTCCCTGAAGACTACAAATCTGCTCTTGGAGAGACGCCGTATTCTGAGAGGCTGTTTCAAGCTCACTTTGCTTCATATCAAATTGGACAGCAAGATCGCTCAGTTGTTCCTGTAAAGACGAGCACTTCATCTCTTTGTTTTTCAGTAGGGTCCGCAAGTCGTCAACTTTGAGACGAGCCTCACCTAGATCTTGAGACACAGCCGTTTGATCCTTATCTTTCTGTTGTTGAAGATCCTGGATAAATATATTGAGAGAATCAAGGTTCGATTGCAGCATTTGAACTCTGTTGTCTTGCTCTTCAATTCTTTCCTTCAGGGCACCGTTTTCTTCTTTCAAAACAACTGACGCATTCTCGGTTTCCACAACTTTGTTTGAGAACTCTTCATTTTGTTTTGTGTAGAATTCTTCCATATTTTTCATTTGCACCTGCATTTGCCCTATGTATTCTTCAGATGCTTGTTGAGTTTTGTGAAGATTTGTGATCTGCTCGGTGGTGGAATGAAACTGTTGCATAGCAGTGTCTTTTTCCTCTTTTAATTGCGCAAAATGTTGGGACATCACACGGAGCTTATTTTCAAGATCACTCTTCTCTTGCACCACCTGGTCATGGGCAGCATGCAGAGTTGTCAATTGCTCCTTGACATTGTCGTTGCCCAACTTCAGTGACTCTATGTCTTCCCTCAGATTTTTTATGACGAGAGTAGACTCACGCAAGTGGTTTTCCAGCTCTACAACTTCTTCTGGGCTGCCTGTCTTGGACAACTGAGTTCTTAAATGTTCTGCCTCTTCCTCGAGGGAAGCTTTAGCTTTGATAGTCTGCTCCAAATGAGCCCATGCCTCATTGCATTTCTGAGTCATCTGCTCCAAGTCCTGCTCCAGTTTGGGGGCGCTGTTTGTCATATCTGACAAACGTTCATTTTCTCTCTGCAAGTCTGCCATCCAGGCCTGATTATTGGCTAATTGTTTCTCAGCATAGCTTTTTTCCTCCACCATCAATCTCACTGATTCGGCTGTGGAGTAGAGGAAATCTTCTCCGGCAAACTGCTCCACTAGTTGGGAGTCCACAATGTCCCGAATGTCGAAAAGACAGTTTTCAAGGGCTCTTTTGTCCTTTGCCAAGAAATGCACCTCCTCTTGGACATCCTGGAGGTTGTGTCTCAGACTGAGGTTTTCCTCTTCGACAGTGTCCAGCTTCAC
The DNA here is from genome assembly GCA_025770095.1 of Goniobranchus kuniei. Classification (NCBI taxonomy): domain Eukaryota; kingdom Metazoa; phylum Mollusca; class Gastropoda; order Nudibranchia; family Chromodorididae; genus Goniobranchus; species Goniobranchus kuniei. The sequence continues at coordinate 14,475 of JAOYNN010108836.1, read as the reverse complement.
TTCGACATCCCTCACATTCATTTCCAAAGTATCTCTTGCCATCTCACTTTGCTGAAGTTTTTCAGTGAGCTCTTGGACATCATCGCCGTACAGAGTTGACCGACTATCAAATCTTGAAAACTGTGTTGAGGCTCTTTCAGACATCATGGATTCTTGACTCGTGGCGACAGACATTCGGTCTTGTTCCAAATGAAAATTTTTTATTTTCTTGTTAAGAGATAGTAACTGGGCATCTTTTTTCTTCATAAGTTTTCTGAGACTAAGAATTTCTGCTTTGTGGAGGTCTGCTTTTTCAGGCTGCATTTGTTCTTGGGACGGACTCTCCGGCCCTTTTGGTGAATTGGAATCTGATGGGGCGATTCCTTCCGTTGCATTCCCATCGATCTCAGAAATTGACAAGTCCTGAATTGGCTCTTTTGTCGGTGTACTGGCATTGACACGTTTTAAAAGGGAAGTAATCTTGGCATCCTTTTTCTTGAGTGTCTTTTTCATTTCTGCCAGTTGGGATTGGACAGACTCACGGTCCTTTTTGACCTGAGCCAGTTCACCGTTCATTTCTCCAATTCTTGTGCTATTCTCATCTTGAGTCCCATACATTTCTTTCATGACATCTTCCATTACACTCATTTTTTGGTCCTTTTCTGTCAAATCAGTATTCAATGCCTTGATTTTTTCTTGCTCTTTGAACAGGAAGTGCTCTAACTCTTGACATTTCAAAATCAAAGAAGATTTCTCATCATCAATTTGTGACTGAATAGGTATTGATCTTTCATTCCCATCAGGATTACTGTTGTGCAGTTCTCTTATTTCACATTGAAGCCTGTTTATTTCTAAAGCGGAATTTTCTCGGCTTTCTAGTAACTGTCTCTCAATGCTAGCATATTCCTCCTGGCTTCTCTCCAATTCTTTACGCAACTGCTGAATCTGCGCCTCTCTTTCATCCAGTGACAATCTTAACTGGTTCATATCTTCTTGATGGGCTTGGACGGACACAATCGACTCATTAAGACTTTCATGCAAGTCTTGTATAGCCTTATCCTTCACCTCCTCAGACTGCGCCGACTTTTCTAACTTTTGCGATGCATCTTTCAGCTGTGCGTTCAAAGCATGGACCTCTCCTTCCAAGACCAGATTTGCCTGGGTCAAATTACTCGCACCTTGGCCATTGTCCTGTACTTGTTGGCTCAGTGCTGCCAGATCTTTCTCATACCTCTCCCCCAGCTCCTTCCAATGCAATTCTGCATCATAAAATTGTGTCTGCAGCCTTACAATTTCTGCATCTTTCTCACTCAGAAGACCCTTCAAGGCATCTTTTTCTATGGCCAGACTTTGGTACTCAGGGTTCAACTCATAATCTTTGGAAGTGTTAGTTAAGGACGCCTCGGGCTGTCTCTTCTCATTGATATTGCCGGAGTCCTCCCCATGGGTCTGAACTTTGACAGGCTTAGCTAATGATTTCTTCGCTTTCAAATGAAGACCCTGAATGACTTTCTCTTTTTTCTTTAAAGTCTTTGCTAGCTCATTCCGCTCTTCTTCAACTTTGGCCAATCTTGCCTCTAAAGATGCCATGCTGATCTGACTGGATGAGATGTCCTCTAGCAGTGGTACCCCTTCAATTCCCCTCAAAGGCATCTCTTGCGTGACAGGCATCGAATGCTCCACACCCACGGCTTCGGCTGATATAATTTCCTCTTGAACGGGTGCTTGAGCCTCTGTTGTGGAAACTGTCTTGGGCTGAAACTGTGAAAAGGATAGCTGCATGGATGGCATGATTTCCTCCACCTCGTTCCCCTTATCAGGGGGTAAAGAAGCAAGAGCAGGGAATGAAGCAGAATCAAAAGGAATGGGATGAGAAAGGACCGAGGAACCAGACCCAGAATGAAGCAAATGTGAATGTTTAAGTTGGTCTATCAAAGTCTCTTGATCAAAGCAAGTTTTTTCTAGCTCCTTAATCTTTACCTCTTTAGATTCAATATCTCTTATTCTCTCGCAAATTGTAGCTTCCAATTCGGCTACTGAGCTCTTTGACTCTACATAGAGGCCATTTAATTCTTTCTTTGCATCGTCAAGTTCTTGTTTGACTGAGCTAATGTCATCCGAGTCTGACCTCAATTGGTTTTCCAAAGACGTTATTGAGTCTTTAGCTTCTACCAGATCACTGCTTAAACTTTCAATCTGGGACTCTAAATGTGCCTTTTCCTGGGTGAGGAGAGCCATTTCTTCTTGAACTTTAGAGATGGATTTATCTTTATCTTCACAAAACTGACGTTTCTCACCCTCCATGTTTTTCATCTCTTCCTGTAAGGCATTTATTTCCTTTAAAGCACCACTGTACTGGCTCTCAATATCTTGGACTTTCTGGCTGAGTTCAGTTATGTCCATCTCATAATGGGTTTTCGCCGTCTCCATTTTTGATTCCATTTCTTCTCTTTCTTGCTGTAACAGCTGAATTTCCTCTTCTAGCTCCTTCAGTTTCTTTTGAACTTTTTCAATGCACAATTCCAGATCTTGTCTCTCCCCATCATACTGGGCATTCAGTTTCTCTTTCTCCTCTTTCAAAGTTTGATACATACTCTCAGTCTCTTTAAGCTGACCCAGCAAAACTCTCTTTTCTTCTTCAGATTCCATCCTTGTATTATTCAATTCTGCTTCTAAACTAAACAGCCGTTCTTCGCTGTCTTGCAAAATCTGAACTAGATAATCCCTTCCTTCTCTTTCCCTGTCGCGGTCCTTTTCCACCTGAGCCACTGATGATTTCAGGTCATGGATGTCTTGCTCAAAAGTGAGTTTTACGTCATTGATGAGTTCAGCGCTTACATCTTTGTCTTGAATGGCAGTTTGAAGTCCTTGAAGTTCCTTGCTCATACTGTTCATCTCTTGTTGCAAAGACATACAAACTGCTCGGGATTCCTGCAACTGGCTTTCTGAGACTTCCCTCTCGCCACCTGCCTCATCAATCAATTTTAATAACGTCTGCTGTTCTTGTTCCAGAATCTGTTTGTCACTAGCCAATTGCCAGAGGGCCTCTGCCACTAATTTTGCTTTCTGTAAATAGACAGAGCTGTTGCTGCCACCTGTCTTTTCTTCTTCGGCAAAGTTGTCGTGGTAAGAATTAAATTGCAGGCTTGCATTTTTGATACCCTGCATTGTAGAACTTTCAAGGGGTTGGACTTCTTCGATGATATGATTCTGTTCATACTCATTGGCATTGCTTAGAGATGATTTGACTTTGGACGGAATGTTTAGACCATCAAGACAACTGTCAAAAATTTGGACGGATTCTTCCAACACACCTGCCATTTCAAGAAGCTGGGCATCTTTCATTGAATAATTATCTTCAAAATTCTTTTTCTCAGCTTTATTTTGTTTCATCAACTGAAAGTGTGTTAGAGCATTTGCCTCCATGGCACCCTGTAAAGTGGTAAGTTCAGCCACGATGATTTGGTTCTCCTGAAGTTTGGCCACTAACTGATTTTCTCTGTCTTGCAGGCTGCTCCTAAGAGTTTCTGATTGCTGACTAGACGTGTTCATTTGTTCCTCTAGTTCTTGACAGGTTCGGTCCAAGAGTCCCTTTTGGAGCAAAACCTCTTTCAGCTTGCTTTCTTTTTCTGAAAGTTCAACGGCGATGCTGTTGAATTTGTCGAGAAGTTCCTCAACTTGTTTTTCTTTTCTTGTCAGACCTTCGGTCAAAGCGGATATTTCCTCCTTCCCTTTTGTGGAGTCGGAGGATTCCCTTTCTAGTTCAAAAGTCAGGTCCCTGATGTCCTCTGCCATCTTCTCTTTGTCTTGAGTCAAACATGTCACTTTCACTTCTAGTTCTTGCATTTGTTCCTTCAACTCTTTGCAATAACTCCTTTCTTTCTCCAATGACATAGCACTTTGGGAGAGTTCTGCCTGAGTTCTTGTCATTTCCTCCAAAAGGTTATCTCTCTCTTGGGTGACTGTCTGTAGCAATCTATCCTGCTGTACAACCTGATCCTTTTCTGATTGAAGCTGAGCTGTTGTTGTTGCCAGATTTTCCTGAACTGAAACCAGTTCCCGATTTTCATTCTCTTGTTGCGTTATTACGTTCTGTTTGCTGATCAATTCAGTTTTCAGATCTTCAACTTCCTTGAGCAACTCGTTCTTCACCTGTGATAAAGATTGACAAGATGTTGTCTTTTCCTCGCACAACAATTCCAGTTCTTGCAATTTGTTGAGGTAAGAGAGCTCAGAGTCAATGAGTTGTTTCTTCAAATCAGCATTTTCAGCCCTCAAGGCATTCTCAGAGGATTCAAGTGATTTAAATTCTAATTTTTCACTTTTTCTACATTCTTGTAGGGACCAGATGGAGGCTTTCATGGAAGACATCTTTTCACACTCCTCCTCATTACTCTCACTCAATATTTTTATCTGCACATCTCGGTTCTCCAGGTCCAATTGTAAGGCTTGAGATAAACACTGAGCCTCATCTTGTTCATCTTCCTTCAGCAAAACTTGACGTTTTAGGTCTGCGATTTCATTGTCTTTTCGAGTACAAGCAATCTGTACCTCCTCAAATTCTCCTTTCAAAATATCATAAGCCTCCCCTTGTTCTTTCAATTTGAGTTCAGCACCCTCTAAGGATCTCTTTTCCGTATCAGCTGCATCTGTGATTTCTTGCAGCTCTTTGGATTTAAATTCAGACACCTGCTTCAGGAAGTCATACTCTTCAACAGATTTCTGTAATTCATCTCTCAAAGCGATGGCTCTGTCTTCTGCTATCTTTAAATCCATGCGAAGCGACTTCTCTCGTTCCTCAACTTCTTCTTTCTCAGAGTTGGTCTTAGCAAGACTAGATGACAAAGCTTCTAATTCAGAGTTGATACGGACGGCATTGGATTCATGTTCATCTATTCTTGCATCAGCATCTCTGATCAAATCCAAAGATTCACTGATCTGAACACGGAGTTCAGGCACTTCTTTTTCCAACTTCTGCTGATCATTGAAGGCAGATTTTAATTCTGAAGCCAGTGTTTGACGAAGCTTTCTTTCTCCTTGGAGTTCACCTTGGCAAGATTCAATAAGAGAGTTCAAGGAAGCAAAGGTATCACTGAGGTCTTTTAAAGCAGTCTTAAGTTGACTTTTTTCTTCCATTTCTTCTGTTAGTCTTTGCTGAAGTTGTGACAGTGTGGTGTGGCAGACTTCATGAGATTTCTTTCCTGTGACCAAGTCTTCCTGGGCCAATTTCAGCAGTTTTCCTGTTGACAACGCTTCTTCCCTAATGGATGTACAATTTGACGACATTACTTCACACTCCTCGACTTTTCTATCAAACTGATCCTTTATCTCCTGAACTTTTCGAAGGACTTCTTTGTTTGCAATAATTTCACTCTGAACTTCTTCAAATGTTGTTTTACAAGCTACAAGGTCATCTTCAAGATTCTTCAGCTCTGTTTTACTCTTCAAAAGGGCTTGGCTTAAGTTTTCCGTTTTCTTTGAAAAATTCTCTTCAAGTTGCTGCCTTTCCTTGGTCCACTTCTGTAAGTTATTTTTCATCTCCCTGACTCCTTTCTGAAGTTTTCCTGATTTTGTCCTCTCGTCAAAGAGGGCAGTATTGACTCTCTCCAGGTTGTGAGTGAGAGTTTGATCATTGTTCTGTTTCTCTTCCTTAAGGATATCAACCATCATCTGCAGTTCCTGGTTTCGTTCTTGAGCTATTTTTAAATCACCCTCTGCTTTGTCTTTAGTTTTCACGAGAGTGTCTATTTCATTCTGCAAATCTCTGATGACCACACCTTTTCGTGTTATTTCAGAAATAGACTCTCCTAATTCACTTTGGACAGCCTCCACATGCTCATGAGATGCCCGCAATTGTTTGTTCAACTCCTCCACATGAAGGAGTTTCTCATGATGTCTGGACTCTAAAACTGAAATTCTCTTTTCAGAGTCCACGCGTACCTGTCTGTGCTCTTGTAAATTGTCATGGATATCCTTCAGTTCTGAGGTGAGCTCCAGAAAAGATTTATACACATCTTTATACTTAGTCCCTATATCGCTCAGTTGAACATCTTTCTCCCTCAATTCCTGTTCCATTTCAGTGATTCTATCCTGAAGGTTCTTGATCTCAATGGAAGACTTAGAAGATGAGATTTCTTTCTCCCTTTCATGTTCTTCAGTAAGAGATTTTAGCTTCAATTCCAAGACTTCAATCTCAGTTCTACTCAGGGTTCTTTGATGAGCGAAATTCTGCTCCATGGACAAAATACTAGCCTGCAGGGAATAAACTTTCTCTTCTCTTTCATTCACTTCAGAAAATAAAGAATCATACCGAACAGTCGTTTCCAATAACTGATCAGATTTCTCTGTTGAGACTGCCTCTAAGTTGGATATCTTTTGCTGCATCGAGGCAACTGCTTCATCCTTCTTTTGCATTTCCTCCACATTTGTCTCAAGAGTTTGCTCTTGCTGTGCACAGGTTTCCTCTAAACGGGCAATAAATTCATCTCTTTCCCCAATTACCCGAGCCCGGTCAGTGAGCTCTGACTGCTGTCGGAAGAGATCTGTCACCTTGTTTTCCTGTTCTTCACGCAAGCTGGAAACGGTGGCTTCAAGAATTTTTATCTCACTGTTTTTGTCCTCCAAGTCATCGTTTGCAGCCGCCAATTCTTTTTCAAAGTCTAAAATGTGTGACTGAAGTTCCAGAATGGTGTTCTGATACTTGGTCTGAAGAGCCTGGTGTTCTTCTTCATTCCTCTCAAGATCTCGGAGCGCATTCTCTTTTGCCTGTCCTTCTTCACTTAGACAGGCCTTCACTTCAGAAGATCTCTTTCTTTCTTCTTGCAACTCTTCTTCATAAAGGGACACCCTTTTAGCCAGCTCTGCTTTCAAATCTTCGAATTGAGACTTTACATCATTCAACTCTTGTGTTTTTAGTGACAAATCTTCACCCATCTTCAAAATCTGGTCGTCTCTTTCCTGACAATCATTTTCTGCCCTATCTACAGCTTGATATAGTTCGGTCACAGATTCCCCTAACGATTTCTCAGTCTTGACTTTCTCCTCAGACATCTCATGAAACATTGTTGTCACTTCTTCTAGTTGTTTCTCGACAATCTCTTTTTCTTTCTGCAAAAGAATGCTTCTTTGATCTGCCTCCTCCAGCTCCTTTGACAGTGTCGCAATCTTCTTTTTCCGATCCTCCAAAAGCTGTTTGAATGAGGCTGTCATGGCAAGCAAAGAATGTTCTGTGTCCTGCTGCTTGAAAGAGTCTTCCTGAAGAACATTAATGACTGCCGTCTGGTCGGATATGAAGGCCTGCATGGTTTCTATTGTTCCCTGGAGGTTAGCAGAAACACTTTTCAGCTTGTCAGATGTAGCTGATAGATTGGTGGACAGTTCTGAATTCCTCTCTTGAAGCTGATTCACCTCTAGCTGCAGGTTGGCACACTTATCAGACAATTCTACCTTTTCGTCGTCCAGCCGATGCCTCATATTTTTCTCCACTTGCAGGCCCTTTAATAAATCATCATTTGCTTTCTCCACCAGATCTTTGTCACTCTTAAGTTCTTCAACATTGTTGGTCAGGGTTTTAATTTGCGACTCGCTGCTGGCTGCTTCTTCATGGAGCTTTTTAATCAATTTGTCTTTCTCAGCCTCAGATTGCGATCTTTCCAAAACGGCTACATCCAATTCTTGAAGTCTAGCAGTAGTGGTTCCCATCTTTTCAGACATGACCTTCTTTTCTTCTTCAACCAGGGTTTTCTCTTGACTAATAGTGTCCAGCTGCAGGTTCAGTGATGAAACAGATGCTGTCATAGTTTCTTCTACTTCTTTCAGATTGTCTTGCAGATGCCGTTTCTCTTTCTCTTTCGCTTCTAAGTGAGACATCAAAAGATCAACAGCTCCAGAAAGGGATGTGACATTATCTGAGCTAACTTGATCACTCTGCCTTCTTTTTTCCTTGTCTGACAGTAAGCCCTGAAGCTTTTCTTGAACAGTGCACACAATTTTGCTTTCCTCTAATTTTACGCTTGTCTTTTCCCGATCAACCTCTAGAAGCCTTCCCTCTAGTTCGGCTATCTTCTCTGTCAATGTCTCCACTTGCGCCTTACTGCTCCCTGATATTTCCCTCTCACTTACTAGGTCGGAAGTTGCTTTATTGAGATCTTTTACCATGTTTTCCAAAGCCTCTGCTTTTTCTTTCACTTCTTCTCTCAAAACTTCAAACTGACATTGTAAAGAGGTAATGACTTGTCTCAATTCCTCAACGGTTGTGTTCAGGACGTCTTTTGCCAATGCCATTTCCTCAGCCTGGGCCTTAAGGGCCAGGATTGTTTCCTCCTTGGTTTCAATTTCAACTTTCAATTTCTCCTCGAGCCCCTCCAAATCAGAGGTCTGTGTCTGCAATTTCTTCACTTCAAGTTCCAGACTGCAGCATTTTTCATTAAGATCAATGATGAGCTCTAGTTTTTCTGTTACCAATGCTTCATGCTCCTGTAACTTGGTGTTCAAATCGGCACACACTCTCTGGTTTGAATCCCTCTCCTCCACCATCACAGCCATTAGCTCTTCAACATGCTGCTTTTCACACACAGTTTTTTCTAGCTCTTTGTAAATTTCATCCAGGGCTGAATTCTTTGAGCTGAGAACAGCGCCCTGCTCTTTAATCTGATTACGACAGTCGCTTATGACACTTTCATAATGCTTTGCTTTGGCATCCAGTTCCTGACTCATCTTTCCTTGATGGACAACCAACTGCTCAATTATCTCCGTCTTCTCTTCTCGCACAGTCGCTAACAAAGTATTTTTCTTTTCCATCTCATTTTGGTGGTTTTTATACTCTTCTTGTAGCTCCTCGTACTTCCTTACAAGGTCGTTCAAATTATCCAAGGCCCTCTTGGTTTCCGTTAGTTCGTTTTTGAGCTGACTGCTTTCATATTCTTTACATTCGAGATCTATTTGTAATTTCTCTACAGTTCGGCTCTTCTCCTCCGAGCCCTTGCTCATTGACTCAAGTTCCGTTCTAAAGCTCACACAAGAATTCTCTTTCTCATCATGTAACAGTGACATTTTCTCCAGGGCCTGCTGCGTTTTTTCCAGCTCCACATTCCTCATACTGAAGCGCTCTTCCAGCTTACCCTTCTCTTGTTGTAGATTGTCCATCACTACTTTTTGTAACCTGATCTCCTCCGCATGACTAGCACATTCATCAGACTTTAAGTTCAACTGATCATTTATTTCAACAAGCTTTTGCTGAAAGCTTTCTAGATTCTTTTCTTTCGCTGAAAGGTCAGTAATCTTTAACGACAATTCCTCTTTCAAACTCACAATCACATCCTCCTTGTCACTGGACTCAGACACTGATGTTTTCAGGTTGTGTTTTTCTTCTGCCAGTTCTTCACTTACCCTACACAAGTCAGCCGTCAGCTGTTTGAGTTTCATTTCAAGCTGGTCGCAATCCTTCTGTTTCGAGTCTTCTGCTTCCTGAACTGACTTTGTCAATTCCCTATTGTTATCTAGGGATGTTTCTAACTGTTGCCTGACACCTTCTAGGCTTTCCTTCAAGGTGTTCTGCTCCAGCGTGCTTTCATTTAGCTCAGATGATGCTTTTTCTAAGGCAGATTCTTTTTCTTGTAGTTTGAGTTCAAGTCTTTCAACTCTGACAGCTAATTCCTCATTCCTCTCATGACACTGATCATTGTCATTTCTCAAAGAGCTGACTTCTTCTTTAGCAGAGGCAAGCTGGTCTAAGCACATATGATGCTGAGCCATAGCGACATTCAAGTTCTCACTCAACTCCTCAGCATTTTGTTCGTGGATGCTACAGGAAGACAGGCAGAGGTTCAACTTTTTCTGCTGGATTTCAAGCCTCTTCTGTAGTTCATCTCTCAGTCGACTTAGATCTTCGACAGAAGCTCTGATGTTCTGTGACTCATTCATCTCTTCTTCATACAGACTTGTCAAATCTGCTAATTTACTGTTTTGACTGTCAATAACGTCATTTAATTGTTTGATTGTCTCGTCTTGATTCATAGTCTTGTCTCTCATTTCAGTTATTCTGGCATCCTTTTCTTCCATTCTCAATGCTAAATCTGATGCCTTATCACTCTCACGCTTAAATTTATCTTTCAAATCTTCAATGGCACGCATTTTTTCCTCTATGTCTAAATTCAATGATTCGACTGTGGCCTGCATCTCCTGTTGGAAATTGTCCAGCATCTGCTGAAGGTTTCCCAAAGACATGTGCAATTGATTGTTGTCTCTTTCCAAGGACGCCACCTTTTTATTGGCAGCCTCCAAGGCCTCTTCATATCCAGAGCACTCAGCAATAGCAGAAGTAAGATTGTCCTTCAAAGTTGATAACTGCATTTGGAGATCTTCTGCATGAGATGAAAGACTAGACAAATTTTCCTCAGCCTTCACAGCTCTGCTTTCACACTGACAAACTTCTTGCGACAAAGTATTTCGCTCAACAGTCAACTTTTCTATTTCCTCATTGAGCTGTTTCTCAAGGGTGGTTTTCTCCACTTTGAAGGCTTCCATTTCACTGACTAGAGTATCGTGTGTTTCTTTCCAAAAGTGACCATGGGACAATGCCTGATCCTTGGCTATGCCTTCTGCTGTCAATTCCTGCTCCAGACGTTGGTGATTGGATTCCTGTTCTTCGATCTTCTTAAAACTGGTCTCGAGATCTGACTCAAGTTTTAATATATTGTCTTCTGAAACCTTCAATCTCTCCTGCAGCTCCTCGATATTTCTGTTTTTGGCGTCACAACTTTCTTGCAGGCTGACAATTTTGGTTTTATTCTCTAGAACTTTCTCTTCATGTTTAGCCTCTAAAGTCTTGATAGCTTCAAGGCTTTTGTCCCATGACAATTCCAATTCTTTCTCTTTTTCAGAGACGATAGCTTTCTCTTTCACAAAACTTTCACAAACAACAGGAACGCACAATGCTAAACTATCAACCACACTTTCCAATGAATCTAATGCAGAATCTGTACAAGATATTTCACTATACAAAGGAAGTTTACAAACTGTAAAATGGACTGCTTTCAATTTATACAATGATTGTTGAATAATACTTTCTTTCTCAACAAGCTGCTTTTCACAGTCAGCTTGTGTTTGATTTAATAAATACTGTTTTTCATCACAACGTTCAAGTAAGGCACTTTTCTCTGTAGATAAAATATGAACATTTTTCTCTAAAAAAGATAGATTTTCTGAGACAGCTTCGTTGTCCTTGACTAGTTTATTATTCTGAGTACCCAAATCTTCACACTTCTCCCTCACCAATTGATTTTCCTCTTTCAGTCTTGATATCTCAGACTGTTGATCCTTGACTTTGCCTTCTGTACTCTCTAACTGTGACTTCAATGCTTTCTCTCGATCTAGATAATCTGACTTTTCTTTAACCAACTCTTCCACCTTACCAGATAATTCAATTTCTCTCATACCAGAGAATTCCAACTTCTTCTCAATCTCCCCTTTCTCTGCTACAACGGCTTTATGTGTCTTTTCTTCATCACTGAATTTCTGAGCAACCTCGGCCAGCTGTTTAACTTTTTTTTCATTATCTTCCTTCAGCAACTCAATCTTCTTGTCTCTCTGTGAAATTTCTTCTTCCAAATGTTCTTTTTCCTGTGAGTTTTGTTCCTTTTCAGTTGTTAAGGAGGAATTGATCTCTTTTATTCTTTCCTGCAAATCACTTACGGACTTAACATTCTCAGACACTAGTTTGTCTTTGTCATCAATGACAGATTGCAGAGATGCTTGGTCTTCTTTCCACTGACTCTGTCGTGTATTCATTTCTTTCTCCACTTCCATGACTCGCCTCTTCAGCTCTTCCTTTTTCTCTCCTTCCAAAGAGAGCTGAGAAGTCAAATCAAGCACTTGCTGATGCAAAGAAGTATCTTTGGCTTCTAAAGCTGCAGAGAGCTCATCTACTTTAACTTGAGAGGAGCTTAAAGACTCGTTTAATCGAGAGACCTGGTCCTGACTGTCATTTAATTCTTGTTCTAAACAGTCAGCCCTATCCCTTGTCGATTCTATAAGGCTGTCTTTTTCTTCTAACTTACTGAGCACTGATTGTAAATCAACTTTCATACAGTCATGGTCTTTCTGTAACTGTTCAAAATTATGCAAACATGAAAGATACTTGTCATGCTCTTGATCATACAGTTTCTGAAGACCACTGGTCTCGGACAGAAACTGGACATGCTTGTCTTCAGTGGATGATTGCAAAGAAGTGAGCTGAGAGGATAGATGAGAACATTCAAGTTCTTTATCAGAGAGAGACTGCTTGAGGTGATTGCAGTTGTCAGACAGAGATTGTGCATGCAAGGATGCCTCGTGAAGTGATGAGGTGAGTGTGTCAACAGATGATTGTAATGCATGCTTGTCATTCTGAACAGATTCAAATGAGGTTTGAAGGTTACATATGTCCTGTAAGGCAAGCTGATTATTCTCATATAAAGCCCTCACCTTCTCGTCTTTTTCCACTTGTTCCCGTTGGTGCAGGACGATGACAGAATGCAGGCTGTTGGTCCGACACTCCTCATCCGCAAGGGCCGTCTGGAGAAGGCTGAGTTGGACATCTTTCTCGAGGCCAGCTTCCCTTGTGGCTTTGATCTCTGCCTCCAGGCTGAGGAGCTGCCTCTCCATAGAAGCAGCCAGGACATCCTGCGTCTCCCTCTCCTCTCTGAGTTTTTCGATGACTTGCTGCGCTTGGCAAGAATCCTCATCCAGTGACTGGGACATTGAGGACAACTTTTCATCATACTGAGAAATTTCATTCTGAAGGGTAATGTTCAAGTCTTTGAATTCGGACAATTTCATGGTCGATGCGTCCAATTCACTAGATATAGAAGAGACCTGCTCCTGCAGTTTTTGACAGTTTTCTTTGAACTCTGACAATTCACAATCCTTTGAATCGATGACAGATTTAAGTTTCTCTATGTGTGAATTTGCACTTTCCAAATCACTTTGTACAAATGAAAGACCTTTGCTCTTCTCCTCTTCAAAGGATTGAAACTGGGCATCCTTATCCTTAAGACGTTCTTTTAAGGCATCTACTTCACATGAAAGACTGAAAGCCTCACTCTCATAACCTTCCTTAGCCTTCTTTTCACTTTCGAAATTTTCTGTCACACTCTTAAGTTTCTCACTAACTGCTTCAAACTCGCTTTGCACGCTCTCTAATGATGTCTTTAGCTCATCGCGATCACCCTGAACACTGCTAAGATCACCCTCCTTGGTTTTCAAAGCACCGGTTAACTCCAAGATATTTGTTGCTTGCTCTTCACTGAGCTTTCGCTGTGCGGCCAGTTCTGCTTCAAGTTCTGATATCTGAGTCAGAAAAGACTGAATTTTCTCTTCAAACTCCTTCCCACTCTTGCTCTGACCTTGCCGAGAAACCTCCAACTCTCTTCTCAGCTTGTTCAGCTGCAGCTCTTGATCTGTACACTTATCTTTGCTTTCCTCTAGAGAATTCTTCAGTTCTTCCAAATCTGAATTTGCAATGGACAACTTCTCGGTCGCATCTGAGAGCAAAGAAGTTTTCTCAACCAATTCTGAGGCAAGAGTCTCAGTCTGGGCCTGGAGGCTCCTGACCTGATCTGCGTGATCACTTTTGATCACCTCCAGCTGACGGTGGGCTTCGTCGAGGTCAGCCTTGGTCTTAGCAAGCTCGGAGTTCAACTGGCTCACTTCCTCCTCAATCTGCTGCTTATGGCCAGTGACGTCTTCTTGTTCCTTCTGAAGCGCCTCGAAATGTGACTTGCTGGTTTCCAAGCTGGCCGCCAGATCATCCTGAAAGAAAATAGGGTTTTTCCAACTAATCTCATCTTAGTTTGAGGCTATAGCTGATCTAAAGGCTGTAGATTTGAATTAAATTATTCAGACAATAACACATTCAATGGCGCATGTTAAGACAGATAAATACTTTCTTCAAAGCAATGTGGACTCATGAAGCTGTAAATATAACGCACCTCCACTCTGGTCCATGGCATAAAAGAGAACAGACGATATTTGTTATCACCACCTGGAATACATGCCAGTTTGTACATATTCACTTTACAGCACAGCTGGTACCCAATTTAAGCATACGTAAAGTGACGGACACCACATACGGTCAAAGAGCCTTTCCAAAGAACTTGGCTGGAATAGAACCACACACCTTTCACTCAGCAGTTCAAAGCTTTAATGGATGGTCACAGACTAGGAATGACCATATGGGACAGCGAGCACAAACGTCCATGACAACAGTGCTAACAAAAGTGAAATCAAGTCTCAGATGGGTACATAAAAGCACATTACTACGTTGGTGAATGGAAATTATGAAAAATTTATTGTGAGTGCAACTCTTGCACCCAGGAAGTTTTAATGTTCGTAAAGTTGTTGCTAAGCCAGCCTCAATTACAGGAAGTAAGCCTTGCATTCCTGTCTGGTCATTTCTGGTCTGTGGGATGATGAACTGGATGATGTCACATCTGTATTTAATGTGCACATCTCACATGT